>VDFB02168118.1:128511456-128710026 GCA_007258455.2 Sequoia sempervirens | reverse complement strand
CTAACACTCTCTCTTAGTTCACTCAACTAGCTGATCTATCACCACTTTTGACTCACACACTCTCTTAGTTATATCACTTAACTATTCAATCAACCTCCCATACAACTAGCTAACTAATTAAATCACTTAATGATTCAATCAATCTCTCAACCAAATCACTTAATTGTTCAATCAGGTCCTCACACTTGATCTGGATCATTTGAACTCAAATCAATCATTACCTTCGAATCTATGAAGTTTCTATAAAAGAAGCTTTTTAACTCTATTTTTGGTAATCACGATCTTTTAAGTTTTGTTGTCATATACTTATAGGCTAATATTGAATACTAATGATCTAAGGGAATATTGAGCATTTCAAAGCAAAGTTGAGAAGGCTAATGGAGATGAGTCAAGCAAACACGAGAATTAGATGATATTGTTCTATTTTATTGAATTATTTAGTTCAATTACACTTCATTATTGATTTGGGGAATATTAGCATGATCTAGGCAATTTCTGATTGTTTTCGTTGTTTATGCATCCTTATTCCTATTTATTTTCCCATCTCATGATATTTATTCTATAGCTTCTCAAAATATCCTCTATCCATAGGGAAATACTTGAAAAGTCCTTGCAAGAATCTCAAGTTCCTAATAATATTGATCAAGTACCCAATTTCAAGCAATCATGGGAAACTTATCTTCTACATATCAACTTTCGTTTAGCTAGAATGATATGCCACCCTTGGATCTATCCCATAACAAAACTCTCCATATCAAAATCTTCATATCTAAATAAAAGGTCAAGTGGTTCTTGCTAGATAATGGTTCTTTCTTGAACTTTTACACGCTAAAGTTTAATAAACAAGTGGGATATTTGGTGTTTGATTTAGTCATAGGTTATCACCATTAATGCCTATGATAATGCAAAAAGAGATTCATAAGTCACAATCTATTTTCTATGTAAGTGGGCCTAATATTGTAGTACACATTATTTCATGTCATTGATCTTGATCTCTCTTACAACCTCCTTGTCTACCCATGGATACATGACATGAAATCCATACCATCTACTTATCAACAATGCCTCAAACTCCCTCATAACAATAATGAAGTTACCATTTATGTAAATCCACATCCCTTCAAGTAATTACTACTCACTAGAAGCCACATACAATCATTATCATCATTGTCCAATCACTCATGTTGCACCTTCCAATGAAACAACAAATTTCCATCTTAATCTTACATTGATCTTGACACCCTTTTAGCTTCATCCACTCCATCCACTACGCCCAACTCTATTGATCCCAAGGTTGAGATCATTTTCGTAGGCTATGGAGAGTACACATTGAATAGAGATTTTCATCTCATCTTAATGTCTCCTTCTCCACACTTCTATGATTGACCCATCTAGAAAAATATTCAAGTATGCCATCAAAACATACAGATCCACCATCTTCTAATCACCTGACTTTTGTATTAACAAAAAGGTACCCCTTCCTTCCTTAGTTTGGGAATGAATAATTAATATTAAAATGAGCTTAGTGTTTCCTTGATTTAGTGTTGAAATGTGTTTTACACATTCACATTAAGTTTAGGGACCATTTTAAATAAATGGACTTAATTGTTCCTTGTTTAGGGTGTTGTAAAGTGCATCTTTACACTTTCACAATAATCTAGGGCTTTATTAATTAATCAATTTTAATTTTCCTTAATTGGCCCCTTTAATTCAAATCCAAGCATAATTAATTGAAGATTCCAAGGGATAAAGCCTAAAATTATCAAATGATATTACACAAAACTTAATTTTAGAAGGTTTGTGTCCTAGGTTAGTCACCTAGGACCCATTTTCCACCTAGCAAATGGGTCCTCACTAGGTCTGGGGACCCTATTTTTAGATGATCTTTCACATTGTCTGAAGTGTGTCCAAGCTAAGTGAGTTGGGACACATTCACCACATGGCGAATGGGTCCTCACTTAGACCTAGGACCCCACTTGGGATATGTTTTTTGTAGTATTTTAATGATTCCAAATCCTAGATTTGATGTTGGCTTGTGATATTTGAATTTTGAGATTTAATGTTAAGATATGTATAAATGCAAGAATATTTCACTTAGTTTCATCTAAATTTTTTTATACAAGCATCCTAATAGCAAGTTTATGAGATCAAGAGCATTCAAGAGCATTTCTAAGACATTCAAGGGAAGATTATTGAAGATTATTATAGAAATCAAGATCTCTTTCATCATGCCAAAGGCATAATGCACCATGCATGTTGTTGAGCTAATGTTTTGATGTAGAATTTCAAGATCCCATTCAAGCACTATTTCTAATCAAGTTCAAGATCAAGATCTAGATTTATTGAGGCTACTTCATGCTAGATTGTAGATTTGTTATCTAAGGTTTCAACTAAGGTTTGGTGAGTTGTTACATAGATTTTTTCAATCATTCCTTTATGCATTTTTTCATTTCAACTTTTAATTACCAAAATGGGGTTTGACCAAGGAAAACCCCTATTCCCTAATAGAAACCATTTTTTCTCTTCTTTGATGTGTGATTGTAGGTTTTAGGTTGAAGATCATTTTGGAGAGAAGAAGTTGAAAATTTGTAATAGTTGTCAAAGGTTCTAAGAAAGTTGTCAAATCACGGAAACTAAGCTACAAGATTTATTTCTAGCTTTTCGACAATACCCAACTAGGATCTAGAAGTACGGATTAAGAGGAATACAACCTAGAAATCATTTTTCTAGAGCTCTAGCAAAGACCCATTCACCATAGGGAAAATGAGTCCTTAGTGATGTATGAAAAAGCACTTCTTACAACAACTACACAACATTTGACCCTATTAAAACCTACCTTTTGATTGTTATATCAATTAGGTTTGTTTTCTAATTCTCAATTACACATCATAACCCTCATATTTGAATGAAATCACAAGAGAATTAGGTTCATCATTTTCTTAATTCATTTTGGTCAACTCCATTTTCCTATGGTTCATTATGGTGAACCCGACCTTTTGAGCATTGTAATTTTATGATTTTGGAGTCCTTTTCATCCTAGATTTAGATCTTGCATTCATTTGCATTGAATTAGATCTCATTTAGGGTGTCTATTTTTTATTCAAATTTGCATCTCATTAAAGGTGTTAGGATTACATATTGTGCATTCTTTAAATCTAAAAATTACAAAAAAAATTAGTCATCTTACATATCATTCACATCATATTAACTTGCTTTTGAAAATTGAAACAAAAATTACATATCAAACTAGCTCTTCTAGGTTATATCATTTTTTCATAATTTTCAATTGCATTCCACATTAAATTCAAATAAAATTGAAACTGAAACTTGTTGTAACGAACTAAATATAAAAATCATTAGAAAACAATTGAAAATCAGTAAAAATTTGTTTCAAAAATCTCACCTAGGACCCATTTTCTATAGGGAAAATGAGTCCTTGAATAGGTTATAATCTGCATTTCTAGAAATTAAAATCTTCATTTCTATGCTTCTATTTGCTTCTTCCAGATTTATGTTTTAGTTTGTTGAGTTTTTGTTTCATCAATTTTATTATATCTATCTTAATTTTGAACATTTAGTGCATTATGTGATTTCAAAATTACATTTATGAGATTTCATTTTTAAATTTTTGCATAGTGTAATCAAGAAATTACCTTGTTTAAGTCTCAAAATCTGAAAATAGACAAGTGTTTTAGCAATGTGTGGAAATCTTAGTTCTCCTTGGTTGATGTTTCAAGTTGTGTTTTTGGCAATGATCCTAATGCAATTGAACCTACTTATACTCACCCAACTCCTAATGAGTGTCCTCATGAATTTGACATCATTGGACAAGATGATTCTAGCATGAATGAATTCATAAATGATTGATTTAACAATCTTGAGAATAATGCATATTTCTATCCTTTAATGAAACAACCAACACAACCTGAGATGTTTGGTCTTTTACATCTTGAAATTGAGTCACAAAATAAGCCTAAACTTCCAACAATTAGTGAACCTAGCTCCTTTAATCATACCTATCCATCTAATGTTAACAAAGTGACCAACACTCCCTTCCATCTAGAAGAGACTTATGGCAAAGGCTTTAAGATTTTAACCAACCAAGGATGTGAAATAACTAATGGGCATGAAATTCATAAACTTTTAGAGAAAATTCATATTGAAAATACCAAATGAATAGGATATAAGATCCTCCTCCCAACATAACTTTCCTCCTTCCTAAACAACAACCAATGCCTCATAAGGATGATAGAATCATCTCAAGTCTTCCTTCTCAACATCCATCTCAACAAAGTGGTGAATTAAGCAAGAAACATAAACCTTACAAACTCAAAAAATTGTCATTCTTACATACTCAAATAAAAATTGAATGAAAGATGGAGAAAATCCTTAAAAAGGTTGGATTAAATTTCCACCCCATAGTAAAAGCAATATACCTAGGAAAAACATGAATTATTGTGCATATCCTAGAACTCTTGAGCATCTTACCAATGAGTGTCATGCATTGAAATTGATATTGAGTTATTTTTACTTTGATGATGATGATTGTTATCAAATTATTGCATAACATTCGCTTCCCTCCTTGCCATGTAATAGTTGTGGGGTCATAACATTCTCACTATTACATGTTATACATTCATTGCAAATCATTCTCACAAGGAGCTCATTCTCATCACCTATCTTAGCTTATCTTTTCCTTGCACTTGGTGGGGGAAAGGGGTTAGTTAGCCTTCTCCTATTTTTCACATGTGATGTTGTCCCTTTGGCTAGTTGTCTATCTTTTGTATATACTAATCAAGATTGGGATGAAAATGACCTGCTATAGGTTGACTCGCATGTGCCTTACTAGTCTTTTGCATTGTTTTCTTTCCATGCTCTTTATGTGATTGTATAAGTGTAACGTGATCCCCCATTCCATTTAATTTGAAGCGTCTCTCTTTCTTTTGTGCATTCCTCTATATGTACCTACATTCTTCTCTATGTCATAAATATTTTACCTTTTTCACTTGTCTTGTGTTTTCCTTTTGCAGATGACACAAGGCATTGAGACATTTTGGTCCCTTCCATGTTGAACCAAAATATTTTTCTTTGTTTTCACTCTCTACGTTTCATTCTTCTAGTTCTATGAGTATTTGGGGAATGATGACATTTCTGAGCTCTTAAACAACATTGTAGAAAAGATATATTGACCCTAAATTCATAGATCCCTTATTTTTTTTGGGGATGACCTATCCCTCATTTTTTGTGGCATAGCTCTATTTCAGAAACATATGACTTAGCATAGGTCTTTTCGAATAAATCTCTCATGTCTTAGGAGTAAACATTAGCTACTTTAAAGTGGGGGCATACACCGATGATATCTTTTGACATTTTTGCACGTTTCATAGTGCAATTTTCTTTTTTCTTGTGATGCATCCTTTTCTTGGTGGTGTCATTTGGTTTGATGTCCTCCAAGAGTGTAGTATTGCTTATTATAGTGGCTTGATGCAACATGAGGCATCCCCTAAGTTGCAATCTATTACTTGTCCTCTCTTTGAGACATTAGGCACGATGATCCCTAAGAAAAAGACCTTACATGAACAAAGCAAGATCCCTTTGAATAAAATCCTATATACAAATGTTCGTAAGTTTTTGGCATAATGCAACTTGTTAATCTTATGAAGATAAAAACCCTAATTCAAGGCCACCTAGCATAACACACATTGCTTTCATGTGAAGCCTTGCCATGTGCATAGGTACTTAGCATAACGTAGCTTGTTAAGCACAAAAAAATAATCTGAGTGGAACAATATCAATGTTATCAAAGGGATAGCTTTGGTATGGTAAGTACAATGATAGTTGACACAAAGGCATGAATTTCTCACTAAGCCACCTTCCTGAGGGAAGAATCACCTAATAGATGCCCTGAGGTTCCACTACCCCAGAGTGAGTGTAAAAACCAATAGTCTAGATGTGTTCCACATTGCGTTGGACCATCTAGGTTTGATCTCTTTTTGGTATTTGATAGAGTATTATTATGTATCTTTTTCAATGTTGCATACATAAGTGTCTTGAATGTCTACTTCAGTGTGAGTTTGACATGGGGTCATAATCTCACTAAAGTGGGTGCAAAATGTATATACAAAAAAGTATCCATTTTTCATTTGTTTTGGAATGAATAATTAATATTAAAATAAGCTTAATGTTGCCTTGATTTAGTGTTGTAATATGTTTTACACATTCACATTAAGTTTAGGTCCCTTTTTAACTAAATGGACTTAATTGTGCCTTATTTAGGGTGTTGTAAAGTGTATCTTTACACTTCCACACTAATCTAGGGCTTTATCAATTAATTAAGGTTAATTTTCCTTAATTAAACCCTTTAATTCAAATCCATTCTTGATTAATTATAGATTATGAGGGATAAAGCCCAACATTCTTAAATGATATTACACAACGCTTAATTTTAGAAGGTGTGTGTTGTAGGCTAGTGACCTAGGACCCATTCACCACTTGGTGAATGGGCCCTCATTAGGTCCTAGGACCCTATTTTCACAAGATCTTTCATATTGTTTGAAGTGTTTCCTAGCGAAGTAAGCTAGGACCCATATTGCACATGGTAAATGGGTCCTCACTTAGACCTAGGACCCCCCCTTGGGATATGTTTTTGTAGTATTTTAATGATTTCAAATCCTAGATTTGATGTCAACTTGTGATATTTGAATTTTGAGATTTAATGTTAAGATATGTATAAATGCAAGGCTATTTCACTTAGTTTCATCTAAGAGTTTTTATGCAAGCATCCTAATAGCATTTTTATGAGATCAAGAGCATTTATAAGACATTCTAGGGCATATTATTGAATATTATTGCAGCAATCAAGATCCATTTCATCATGTCAAATGCTTAATGCATCATGCATGTTGTTGATCTATTGTGTTCATGTAGCATTTCAAGATCCTATTCAAGCATTATTTCTAATCAAGTTCCAAATCAAGATCTAGATTCATTGAGGAAACTTCATACTAGATTGCAGATTTTTTATCCAAGGTTTCAACTAAGGTTTGGTGAGTTGTCAAATAGATTTGTTCATTCATCATTCATTTATATATTATTTCATGTCAAGGTTTAATTACCAAAATAGGGTTTCACCAAGGCAGGCCCCTATTCCATAACAAACGACACTTTTTCTCTTCTTTGATTTGTGATTGTAGGCTTTAGGTTGAAGATCATTTGGAGAGAAAAATTGTAAAAGTTGCAAAAGTTGTCAAAGTTTCTAAAAAATTTGTCAAATCATGAAAACTAAGCTACAAGATTTATTTTCAGCTTTTTGATAATGCCCGACTAGGATTTAGGAGTGCAGATTCAGAGGAACATAACCCATAAACCATATTTCAAAAGCCCTAGCTAGGACTCATTTTCCATGTAGGGAAAATGAGTTTCTCACTAAGGTCTGAGAAAGCACTTTTTCAATAGGTACACAACATTTGACCCTCTTAAAACCTTCCTTTTGATTGTTATATCAGTTAGGCTTATTTTTTTACTCTCAATTACACATCATAACCCTCATATTTGGAGGAAATCATAGGATAATTAGGTTCATCATTTTGTTAATTCATTTTGGTGAAGCCCATTTTCCACGGCTCAACTTTATATGAGAAGCATATCGAAGAAAAAATTAATTAGTGCCTATACAAGGATGATGCAGATATGGATGATACTCACCTTGAGTATTTTCAAAGGATACTTCATGTTCCCTTTGATATGAGCCAACATATGCATTACAAAGGGAAAGTATTGGGAATTCATTAACAATGCATCATTGAACCCATATCTCCTACAAATGAAGACAATAAAGGACCTAGTTATGCATCGTCCCTAGTGAAATTTATGATATCAAATATGTCTTGCAATGTTGAGGAAAATATTAATGATGTGGATAGTATTGATAATGGAGTAACCATAGCTTCCTTTGATGACCTAGATATCTCCCCTATATTTATTGACCATTCCATCTTGGCCATCAACCCATCCATCATAAATCTTTAGGTATTCCAAGAATCCAAACATATAGATCCATTGTATTCTAGTCACCCATGACTCTATATGAGGAGCATATTGAAGAGAAAAATAATTCGTGACTATACAAGGATGATGCAAATATGGATGATACTCACCTTGAGTATTTTCAAAAGACATTTCTTAACCCCTTTCATAAGATTCAAAATATGCATTACAAATGGGGAGGAGTGGGTCTTCATGAGCAAGGCATTGTTGAACATATATCTGCTCCTACAAATGAGGACAATAAAGGACTTGGTTATGCATTGTCCCTAATGTAATCTATGACCTATCATTTAACACCTCTTCCAATATTGAGGAAACTCTTAGCACAACATGGATAACATTGATAATGGATTTATCATAGCTTCCTTTGATGACCTGGATATCTCCCCTCTATTCACCAACCATGTCATCTTAACCATCAACCTTCAACTTTGTTATCCTACACTTATCAATTAGGATCAACAACTCTAACCACCACTTGATGTATTGAGACTAATGCAACACTTTTAGAATTCATGGATCTAAGTAAAGACATCCCTATTGGTGCTCACAAGTTAGATTATGTTTATAAGTTGAAGGAAGGTGCCTACTTTGGGAAAGAGTAGTCTATTAGTCACAAAAGTATAAATCAAAATAATATAAAAATGGTCCCCTACTGAAAACCTCTTAGAGGCACTTTCAAATTCAATAAGTCAAAATAAATGATGTATCTTTGGGTGAAATTCTCATTGAGGTGCCAAACGATGAGGAACTTCCTCTTCCCCTTATAGGCATGCAAAGAACCAAAAAGTATATAATATCAATTAAATATATTAAGGACATCAAATTGGGTACCTAATTAGAACCAAAAATTACCTATATGGCTACTAGCTTATCTAGTGAAGAATAGAAAGTATTTCCAGGAATCTTGAGCAAAGAATCCAAGAATTTTGCATGGTACTATATGGATATTCCTTGTTTGTATTCATTCAAGATGAGCTTAAGGTGTCCATAGTGCAACAATCCTTCAAATAGGAAGGTGAGATTACATAGAGAGTATCATGCCAAAGAATGAAAACTTGCTAGATCCACCCTACCATAAGTGGTATCATCAAGCCTCTTGGGGCTCTAGTCATTCCCCCAATGAAGGAGAACCCATAATAGACCTACAAAATACCAATAACCACTGAGTTTTTACTACATTTACATTTTTCTTGAATATATTTTACCCTTCAAAATGAACTACCATTCCCTTCTCAAAAAATTTCCAATGCATGAAAAATAAAGCAAGCTTTCAACATAAAATTAAATCAATAATAAAAAGGGATAATTAAAGACATATCCCTCTACATGGGTTGTAGGGATGGGTTTTCTCCTATCTTCAAATCCATAACAAGCTTGGACACAAACCCAAAGATGCAAGAACTTCTCTTTACCAAAAACCCTTTATCTCTCTATAAACTCAAACACAAAAATTAAATCGTGAAGAGAGAATCCTAAAACTCCTCATTAAATTAAAAATACATAGGATTTGAATCTTGAATCCCTTCAATAGGGAGGTGACACTTGTCACCTTCCTATTAATACCTCTCTACACACTCTGCCATAAATTTTCCATACATGTGAGACATTTGAAGAGATGGGGAGTTAAGAAGTGTCCTCCACTCTAACCTTAAAAGTATTAAGAGGGGAGGATTGTACTTGGACACTCCATCCCCAAATTCTCCACTCATAAATGTGTTTTGGAGCATAAATCAATCTTTCCATCCCCAAGATCTTTAAAATTTATCACATTCATTTATGAGAGCTTGTCAAGGGTCATATCATTCCCTAAGGACAATGTCATATGTCCAATAAGCCCCTTTACCATAAGTATAGATCCTATGGTTCTATTTTTGCACAAGGACCAATAAAAATGACCTTACAACACCTCCTAAAGATCCAATAAGGCATGACTATGAAATTCAAAACTCATTTAAGGGTTCCCAAACCTTAACCCAACTTACACATTTAATCACATGACTATAATTAAATATCCTTAGAAAAAATCATTACACATAACTCATGATTTTAAACCTCATAAAAAAAATTATAAATCACACAATTATTAAACCCCCCATAATAACTTTTAGGTCAAAAGGGGGTTTAAATTTAAATTTCACAAATGGAGTATTTTTTAGGGTCTAGATGGTTCTCCTTTTCTATTTGTATAATTTATCCATGCACGTTATCTACCATAATTATATCTAATAAATAAACATATTTAGACCATAATAATTAGTCATGTCATTTTTTTTTTTATAATATAAGCAACATTTACAAGGTGTCGCATCCCTTACATAGAGGGCCAAAAGGGCCAATGGATGATAGTTCAAACCAACTAAGCTAGAAAAAAACAAAGACAGCTGACCAACAGTTGAAGGACAAAAAAAAATTAAACAATCCTAGAACTAGAGGGGACCAACCTGACTCCCTGAACCCGAGGCCGTGAAGAGGCAACAGATTTGGGGAGTCCTTTCTTCTTCCTCAGCACAATTGACCAAGAAGGCCTAGAATCAAAATCCATCGAGCAAGGTGAGGGGAGCGGATCCACAATAGCCACCTTGGGTGAGGAACCACCACGCAACAAGGGAGCTGACAATGAAAAAGAAGAGACATGAGCTAGCAAAGGACCAGCAGAGTCAATCGACGAGAGACGGGCAGGCACTGACGGCACAGCAACATGAGAGGGATCTATAGAAGGGCTAGCCGGAAGAGGAGCCAGCAGAGGCTCCAACTCAAAAGGAGCAAAAAAGGGAGAATTTCCCTCCTCAAAGGAATCATCCAAAGAGGGAGGACCAACTGTGAGATGGTCTAGGAGACTATTCTTCCACCAAGTAGTAGCACCCTTGCAGCAAGCAAGAGGGCAACTAGAGGCCAAGCGACAAACAAAAAAATATCTTAGTCACATCATTGTTAGTCAATAATCATAATTGTAATTATAAATAATTCTCCTGACTAATGTCTCTTGCAATTTAATAGAACAAAATTTAACTTTATCTCAAGGGGAATGGAATTGATAAAGTCATATTACCTTTTTTCATTTATGTTACCAAAACAAAATATCTTCATCACAAATAAGTAATCCTAAATGATATTTTAAAAAACAAAAACCCAAGTCCAAAGTAAACAAACAAACAAAAATATTTTCTTATAAATAGTCCATTGCAAGAAGTAAAAGATATATTCTTCTTATTTACAACCTTAACATATAAATAATATTTATTTACAATTATCTAACTTCAAAATGTATTTTTTATATATTGTAAAGTTAAAAAAAATAAAAAAATCATTGATTTGCATTCTTACCATTTTGATTCTTCTTTTATATATTCTTTGTAGTTTTTTATTGTTTAATAAGATATTTTTTAGTTTAAGAAATATTTTTTACTACAAAATTCATATAAATATTTTAAATATATTTATTTGAAAGATATTACAAATATTAATATAAATACATTTATATTAAATTTATAATTTAATAGTTTTTTCAATAAAGAAATATTGAAGTGATCAAGTCATAAAATTTTGTGGTAGTTACTAAGGTTCAAACTCCTATTTGAGCTATCATAATTGTAGGCTATGAGAATTTGTTAGGTTGGTGTTCTCGTAGGTTTGAACAAAGGTGATAATACCTTGGTGATTAAGGCCCCCAATAGTGTTCTCGATGATAAAATCAATTGGGAAGAGATCCTCATAAGTGGTATCTTTGAACTCAAACTAAACTAAAATCCTAAATTTATTAACTCAAAATTAATTTAATAGTTTTAAATAAATTTATTTAAGATAACTATACAAGTCTTAAATCTTTTTACTTATCATTATTCTTTATTAAATTTAAAACTTAAAATTATATTAAAAATTAAATTATACTAAATATAGATTATGCCAATGATAATTATTATATGTTTTTTCAATAAGAATAAATAAGAATAAAATTTCTAATGAAATTTTGATTATAGTAATATATTACTTTTTAAAATAAATTATTTGGCATCAAGCAAATTCATGGTAGCAATTCACCATCAATAATTCACCCTCAACAATTCACTACGGGAAATTCACCGCCATGATAAATTCACCTCAAGGAAAATTCACCACTAGCATTTCATTCACCGCCACAAAAAGCATTAACAATTTTTTTATATATTCCCAAAACTTGGAAATTTTGTTTAAAAATATATATTAAAAAATGTTAATGTCATTAATTTTTTGGGGCCGTGAATTATTGGTGGTGAATTTTCGTTGAGATTTTTCTGCGATAAATTTTCCTAGAACGAAATTATTTAAATATAAAACTAAAATTAAAGATATCAATTTTTACAATTCATAAAATTGATCGTAATGAATTGGATTGTGTGATAGTTTTTAACATCATTACTTTGTAATCCATTATCAAGAAGATGGAATGCTATAATGACAATTAAAAGATATATATTTTTTCTATGTCTACAAAAAAAAATTGGAATAAGAAAAGCACCATTGTATATTAAAAATTTAAATTAAAACTTTAAGATTATCCTGCCCAATTTTGTTTGTGTACATAAATCATTTAAAGTTGGTAATAAAACCTTAACCGGAGATGGCACTTGCCGTGGGAATGATAACTCGCTCAAGAATGTCAGCACTAGAAGATTGCTCCCATTCTCCGCTTCCATCGTATGATACATACGGAGCTGTGATAGAATAGTACTCCTTCCCTCCACGAGAATACTGCTTCACTCGCACTGTTTTGTCCTGTACCCACTGCCACTCTTTCAATCCCACCGGCATAAATACATCATTTAAGTTCCGGAAGATCTCGTCTTTCTGGTAATCCGGAGAAAATTCAAGATCGTCATCTTCATCTGAGAAAGATTCACGATCTTCATTCCAACTAGAATAAAGATCGTCATCTTCATAGCTGTCCGAGTCATCCTTATACGATTCAAGACTGTCCTGCCGTGGATCTTCTGCCTCGTCCGAATGCCAACTCAGTTTGAATTCCTCTAACTGTAGGCAGGCATCCAATTGTGGAAGCTCTTCCATATTATCGTTATAGAGTAGATGAAACAATTGTAATCTGTGGCAACCCCCGATATCGGGAGGAGCTCGAACCCTCGTGCAATTACATAAACATAATTTCTTCAACTTACTCAGTGAAGAGAAGTTGGGAAAGCTTTCTAAATATTTCAATTTCAAAAAGTCAACATCCTCCAACATGCTACAACATGTAACATCCGGAGGTTCACTTATATAGCACTTGTATAGTTTGAGAACAGTCAAATTTGAAAGTCGTCTTAAACTCGGAACATCCCTCGATATCACCATATTCCACAAAGGCAGGTTCTTAAACCCATCACAACACTCTGAATGCCTTGGCCCAGAAGCGTCTTCTGATGAAATGCATAACTGTAGTAACTCTAAAGCACTTGACTCATCTTCATCTGAATATTCTGTTACTGCATCGCATCTTTTCAGAACAATTTTGTATAGGCTGGAACAATTAACGACCAACGGTACGTGAGCCATCTGCCAGCAATACTTGATGACAATTCTTTGAAGCTTTACGCAGTTGCTACAGTTGAGTGGGCCGATCACTTCATCACACCGCTTAATGCTCACTTTCTCCAAATATGGCAAACCATTTATCCCTGGGAACTCCGAGAGGGATCGACAGCGAACATAAATTTCTCTCAGAGAAACACAACTGGTAAGATCTCCGAGCCTAGTGATCCCACCGCCGTATCCAATGTCTACATAAAGATATTGTAAGGCATTAAGGCTGCTTAAATTCAAGACTTTTAAGTCTGGTACCTGAAGAAACGCCACGTATGGCAAATTTTCGATACCTCCATCGACTTCCAGATATTCACAATTGTGTAAACTGACGTTTATCTCTTTGTTCCTATCTACAACCTGAAGAGCCCATAGATTTTTAACGTACTTATCGCCAATTGCGGACAGATCAAGCTGCTCGTAATACTCTAGATTTGCCAATTCAAACCCAGCTTCATCTTTTAAAAATAACCCTGCTCCAGCTTCTGAAGTAACGAGGTCGCGCTTACACCACAGCCATCTCTTCATCTTTCTTGCTTTGCTTCGAGCGAACTCCATATAAAGATTGTGAATGCGAATTTCAGGTTCAATTTCCTCAAGAAAACCTTTCTGCCATAGATCATCAACCTGTTCCCACAAACAATAAAGCAAGCGTTCAAAGGTTTTCCAATTAAAAAATCTCAATCACAAACGAAACAGTTTAAAAGTAAATATTCAACTGACTGCTTTCTCTATGTACTCGATCTCTTCCTTGCAAGTAATTGCAAGCCACTCGGTAACTTCGAGGGAAGACATAGTAGACACCAGGTATATAGTGAGAAGCATGAATATGGTGCGGTGCTTTGGATCCATAAAATCAAAAGCTTTATCCAGCACAATGAAAACGTCATCCAAACCATCACCAGCTCCGAATACCAAGCCATCTGCCTCAGTAACCCATTGTGACAAATCGGTGCCGTATTTATTAAAGAGATGCCGGCCAAAAGTTTTTAAGGCTAACGGATGAAATGTGTGAGACGCCCCAACAATGTCGCAACTGCTCTCTTTGAACGAACATCTGTTTGCACACTGCAAAGCAAAACCTCTGTTCTCTGCCCCCACCGCTGACTCCGCTAGAGAGGTTTTTTCCAACAAGATGGCTGTCGCCTCTTCCTCTTCAAGGCGTGGGACGCTGATTCGTGACACATGATTAATATTGAAATTATTTGCTAGAACATCTTCACTTCGTCCGCTCAAAAGAACGCAGCTGTTTTCTCCCAAGTCTGCCCAAAGATAATATTTCACTTCGTCTATGCTCTCTTCGGTGACATTGTCCAGTACCAATAATACTCTTTGGCCCCTCACCCTTTCATACAACTTTTTCCGTGCCTGTAAATTATATTAGAAAATGCAGAACAGTTACACATCTTCGGCCCTCACTCTTTCATCAAACGAGGAACAGCTCCCAAACAAAAATAAAAATATACGAAATTGCTCACCTCGCTCTCCCTTGTCAGCGATTCGAGTTGCGCCTTACTGCAATGAGTGAGATACTGCATAGCAAGTTTATGTCTGCCCAATTTATTGCCTCCACGAAATTCCAGATGGCATACCTTTCCGTCAAAATTCCGCAAATTAAGATTGCAAAAAGTCTTGCCAAGTGTAGTTTTACCCTGGCCCGGCATTCCATATAATCCTGCAATGCGGACTCCGCTTTCGTTAGGATGAACAGTGTTGAAGAAATCTGCAACCTCCTGTAACCAATAAATATAATATATACATAAGCGTATGCATATATATGCGTGAGAATCCAACTAAAGAAAAGAGTTATCCAAAAGAAGTGAAGAGAGACGGTTTTACCTGGCACATTCGTGCTCCTCCTTGCATGGCAGGGACATGATACCTCGGTGAAGGTGGTGGAAGTAAACTAGAGATCACAATTTTCTCTCTAGGCTTCACTTCATCTTCAAAGAAATTCAACGAATTTAACAAATCAATTTAACAATTATAGTCCACAATTTGTCATAAAGACATCTGATTAGAATTGTGTCTTGAATTTTCTTTTAAAATGTTCCAGTTCTTTCACGAACCCTCTTAAGAAAAGAAAATGGATCAAAAGTTTTGTTACTTGGATTTCTGGCATATTATAATTAAGTCCTCTTACACAAGTATCCATAATATTTTTGAAGTCAATGGTTGTCTGGAGAAGAACGAACCAAAAAAAAGTTATAGATTCAACCATTTGTAAGATTAAATTTGTTTTGACTAATTTATCAATAAATATGTTCTCTCATTAAACATTCCAATTTCTTAAGAAACATTCTCTGTATAGGAAATTCCTTATAGAGGTTCAAATAATTATTGTATTGGGCAATATGCATTTCAAGTTTTTTTTGGGGAATGAATCTATCCTTTGGATTGATCAGTTATTTAAATTCTTTTAGCAAATGCTTCAATATTGTAGTTCTTTTTAGTTAACATATTTGCATTAATAATATAATCATTTTATTTTTTTCCGATAGTGAATGTTTCAAGATTAATATGTCAGTTCTATTAAGATTAGTATCTCTAGAATGCTCGTTTCCGTTTGTTTTAATGTATGTACATTTTTTTCAAAATATAGTCTTCCTTATGAATATTTGATGATACGCAAAATTTTCATTCGTGATTCTAATCTTGTTCTTAAAAATATTGATAGATGTGAGTAATTTTTTATTGTATTTTATTTTATAAAATAAACTTGTTTATATTAATTAATTATTTTAAATATATTACATCACAAAAAAAGGTGGTTGGAGGTAGTCACATTTTAAAACTTAAGACTTTTACATACTACAAAGAGAACAATAAAACTATTAAGTAGCTAGAGTTATAGAATTAATAGTAACATGCAAGTTATGATCATCTAGACTCAACAAAAATATATTACTTATCCATTAAGAATAAGCTACTAATTAATTTGTTAATTAGTAGCCTTAATAAAAAAATAATGAAGTGATCCAAAGGAATTTACTACTACCTAACCATCCAAGAGTTTAGTCAAAATAGTGCTAAAAAGGAACTTAACCTAATGAGATGCCTAACGCCATGCATGAACATTATGACAATGAACTATCTCCTAAGGAGCATTAAAATCATCATAGCCACAAACATGCTTGAAGTGACTTTAAATTTCCTCTTTTTTATTTGGTGTTTTTGTTTATTGTTGTCCTACTCCACCACACATACATAGTAGGTGTCATGTCATTATTAATACACCATTTCAAACCCAATCATTCCTATGATTGATATAATTAGACACAGAATGCCACAACCCTTCATTGTTGGAAAGAGAACGAACAACAAAGGCTAACAACAAGCACAGTGCAGACTTTCAAATCTTTCCATAGACAATGTTCATTAAGGTCTGATCAAACATAAAGATTTCTAAGGGAAATAGAAAAATATTCAAAAATTACATGAACTCTCCCTCCTACTATAGCATAATATAGTATAACAATAACCCTTTAGAAAAATAGAGAATTCCAATGAGATAATCCAGTTTTCACAAGTTATTATTCCACCATATGAGCAGACAACATGGAAATGAATGACTTAAACTATTCAAATTCAACTTGCAAGACACATTGTTTCATTCAAAATGATAATGTAAAGAAAAAAAGCTTCAAAAGGCCATACATGCACAATCTCAACAATTTTTCCTCAATAGTTTGTGCTTCAAATATTAAATGAACTTTAAAACAAAGGTTGAATGTCAATCTGATAATAGTTTAAACCTTAACAGATATAACATGCCAGAGATAAGTAGTTTTGCAATTATACTTCTGAAAATAGTTCTATATCGTAAGAAAACTAAAGAAACTTTTCCTTAACTAAGGAAACTAAAACTTGGAATCCAACCAACTAAAACTTGGAATCCAACCCCTCATTGTGTCATCCCCTCTCTTATATAGCTGCAAAAAGAAGGAAATGCTACCTCAACACAAAAGTCAATACTACCAGGTGTTGTCAGTTGATAGCACACGATCTGATTGTAGATCTTTGGTTAGGTCACAACGATCTTTGCTCATCAAATTTTAACTGTTGCATTAATGCCTTTTAGATATTTAGCAAAGATAGAGGCCCATAAATGATCAAATCCTAGAAAAAATAGCTTGAAAAAAAGTCAAGTTGGTCGATCACATCACCCAAAAGCACCAACTCAAAACATCTGCCCCAAAAACTGAGAAAGGGAAAAGGCCAACAAGCTCCGACAAACTCCCAAAAGATAGTGCTCCATAGGAAGCACAATCCACCCATAGCGAAGATGTGATGTGTCAAAAAGGTGGAAACTCCTAAGCTGATGAATATAGCTCCTTAGAAAATCTTCAACGAGCCAACACATTTCTCGAAGTCTCTCCTGAAAGGAAGACAAAATATGAAAGTTGTGTAGCCAGCACATGGCACATTGCACACCTTTCTGATAACCTTACTTGAGCACGGGTGCACCTAAAAGTGAAAACATGTACAAGCCAAAAATCAAAACAATTAAGGCAAAAATGTTTAACAGTTCTAGCGACTCACAGGGGGTCTTCGCTTGCAGAGGCACAAACCTAGCCCTCTTGTTATTCTTGGAGTTTTACAAACACAGAGTGTTGTGCCTCCCAGTTTGCATCAATTGGTAGAACGAGATTTTGGATCTATCTTTATGCTTGCTCTGGCCCAAAAACCTTTTTAAAAGAGACAAATCCCCATCTAGAAGAAACTGCTCCTAGGTGATAATAGAATTGAGAAAGAGGATAAATCTAGTGCTCAACATCATCAACCAAGGGCATTGTACTCGAACCCAGGAGTTCTATAGAGGTCTGGATCTTATGTTGGATTGCATCTGTGACCTACTCAATTGTTAGCACATCTTCATCTAGTGAAAGGAGAGGAGGCAGCTTGAAAGTAACTAAGATGCCAAAGTCTTGAATCTTGACGACCTGCTTATTCAGTACCATCTGGCACTCTTTACATTTTGTCACAACCTTGTAACAGTTGATGATCTCATTAGCTTTGATGGAAGCGACCCACTAGTCGGTAATGCCTGATGTTACTAGGGCTTTGTTAGTGGCGATGCACAACTTAGAAATAAAGCTATGGGATTCCACCACTCTGGGTGAACATTTATGCATAAAGTGATCTGCCATCACGCTAACCTTACCATTAAATTCCCAAACATGTCTTAAGAACTATAGAGTGGGCCCAAGAATGACAACACTAGCTGCAATCCACTCCCAATGTGTGGATATCAGCTTCTTCATTATTGGGATGGCTCAAGATCCTCATGCAACAACTAGCTCTTGGTTGAATTGAGCTTCTCTTGCTCTTGCACCTTCCTCCATTTGAATTCTCTCCCGAAGGGAATTTGTCAATTTTGAGCTCAACCTTTCGACTTCTTTCTTTGACTTTTTTGCTTCTGCCTAGGCCTTCTAAAGATTGTTGGAAGTTTGAGATTGGGCATCATTCAACTCTCTTTTCAAATCTTCAATTTTAGCATGAAGCTAAACCTATTCACTCTGAGCTTCTACAAGTGACTTAGACAAATCTCCTTGCTGACCTTGAATTTTCCTTATGCGGGTCACTTCAACTTCTCTGATTTGGATCTCATTTTGTAATCTGCTTAATGTTTCCTTTATATTTCCCAACTCTACCTCATGCTTCTTTAATTTCCTATCCAGTCTCTCGTAGTCAGTGCACATCACCTTCTAAGTGGTTTTGGCTAAGACCACTTTGTTGCATTGGAAAGTTTCATTCAAATCCAGACCCACTAAATGAATGTCATAATCCTCCATGTGCATTTTCCCTTCGAGCTTGGAAACAAGCAGCTTCATGGTAGTCATAAGCAGAGAGTTTCGCTCTTCATTGAAGTAAGCTTCAATTTTCTTAGTAATGGGCATCTTGGTATTCTTCAACAGTATTTTCTACTTTTTGGCCTGTTGAGCTTGCTTAGTAGCATCAAAATGACCTTGAAGAGTCTAAGGGATGTTGACACATTTTGTTGCAGTAGAAGCACTAGGAAGCAACCCGAAAAGAGTGACAGAAGGGGAAACTTCAGATGTGTGAGCTCGAGGGGATGCAAAAGGCAGCATTATCATAGAAAAGGGTGGGACACCAAATTAAACAATGGAAAAACTACTAGGGGTAAACACAGAAATAGGTTGATGGAGAGGTGTCTTCCTGGAAGTAGATGGGTCAATAGTGGTTCAATAGTTTCAATGGGGGCTCTTGATAGGGAAATTAAAGAAACGATGGTTGCAGCGGATGAAACTACTTCGGCGTGTGGGGTAGTTTCAGTAGGATCATTAAAAATGGTAGGGGGTGCATTAAAGATTATTAGCTCAAAGTCCAAGGACAGAGGATTCCTTTCCACAAGAGGAGACAGGGGCTTGACAAAGATGCAGAAATAGGAAGAGGGGGAGCAAAACTTACCTGAACCGCAATAGTCAAAACGTTTTGTAGGGCAGACTTTGATTCTTCTTCTTTTTGGACTGGTACGTCAGGGGCACCCAATTCTTCTTATTTTCTTATGACCAAAATTGGTACATCCCAATCCTCGAGCCTCTACTCCCTCTAAAACTTGGCCTTTAGCAGCAACAGCAGACCCCCTCAGAGACCGTCGAGTTCTTTTCCCTTTACTTCAGGCACTGGAAGAGGACAGAGCTTGTGAATCCCTTCGCCTCAAGTCTATCTAACCATCCGATTCTCAAGGCCAAGAAGCCCAAGGAGGAACTTGTTCCTTGTCAATTTCATGGCTCGTCTCCAAATTGCTATTGTCAGAATCAACCTCTTTATCATATATGTCCTTGAATTCATCATCAAGTGGCTAAAATTTACCAAATGGGGAACCTTGGCATCTCATCTACTATCAGAATCTCTAAAATTCTACCTTTTTCCATTTTGGCCATCCCCTGCGCTTCAGCTGCATGTTGAGGGATTTTCCCATTAGGAGGTTCCTCTGATATTCTATTTGCGGCTTATAGAAACTTAACCATCTTTATTGCTAGAATGGAATGCAGGCCAAATCAATGTATATCTCCACACTTTCTCGAGTCAAATTCCTCCTCTTGAAGTACTCCTAAATCTCATGTTTCAAACTGTAAACCCCGTTCGTGTTGTAATTCCACTTCTCACAAATGAGGACCAAGCCTAAGGCCACTAGTAAATTTGTTATCTTGTCCTCGGCCTTCTGCTTAGTCAGTATTACCTGACTCTTAGCAATCATGAGGGGAAGCAGAGAAATATTTGTTTTGTTACTTTTGGCACCATAAATGCTATCAACGGTGACCTAACGACATGCTTCCAACGCAAAGACCTTGTCTGATATAAATTTGGGGAGTTAGAAAGGATCCCCAGAAAAACCATGGAATCTGATAAATGTGAAATCCTCGCTCAAGAAATAAACCAGTGGGGTCAGTGGATCTTCTATCAATTCAATGCCCTCTTGAGAGAAACGACCAACGTGGCGAGGAAATAAATCTTGGAGCACTGGCCTTAGAAAGTTATCGACAAACCAATAATAATCACATGTTCTCGAAAGTACATGGGTCCATACAGAAATTGGTTAAAGGTAGCCCCTTTCATCTAGCCTAGATATTGGTACACTCCTCCCTAACCACTCAAAATTCTAATGCAAAAGAAAATGAGCCAAGACAAAAGAATACCTGAATTTAGACTCATTACCATAATTCTTTAATTGTTCCATCATGTTCCTAGCTATTACCTCAAAAAAATCATAGTACCTCTAGCTTCTTTCCCTTTTTAGGGAAAAGGCTAGGCCAAACTGGAAGGGGTTGACCCCTTCATCATTGTCGAGGCTGAAAACCTAGCTGAGCATTGAGAACACAGATTGTGTGTCCTTGAATTTTTTGCATGAAAGAGGAAAGAGAAGATGACCTCTCTCCAACCTTTCCTTCGTCTCGTCCTCATAAATTTTTTTTCCTGATCATGTCCTCCCTGAGGATGTCCATCTACTCTTTGTCAAAAAGTTCAGCACCCCAGGTGGTAGGGATACACAACATATCCAGTATGGCCTTCGCAGAAATGGTTATTTTAACCCCACGGCCCTCACTGGCCTTTGTCCTTTTGTTAAACTTTTTTGCATATGCATCAACCAACTCCGGGCACGAATGTACAACAGGAAGCATAAACTGTGGTAGGCCACTATTCCAGAGCCAAAATGCAAAACCTTCTAATGATTCATGCTCCAACATTCTCTGAAACACACTTTCCCTAAGGATTTTAGGGTTAGCTGACAACTTAGGGTCAAAAAAATTGTCGGTGAGGTCTTGCACTACCTCTTTTAGGATCTATTTATTAGGTAACACCTTCTTACAGTGCTCAAATGGTGACTCCTATAATTCTAGGGTGTTGGCGAAAGAGTTGCGCCCAAAAATATTGGCATACCTAGGCCTTCTGTTTAAAACTACGGCTTTCCTACCAGAGGTTGATGCTTCCACCATGGTTGTACGAGGAAGTTACAAAGAGCTTCTTTGGCAATAATGGTCGCTTGCCTTTCTCTTCCTTGGATAAATCTAGTTTTGAGTGCAATTAATTATCTTACTCGTACATACAGTTAAAGCTACATCATTATTGTTGGTCCATTAAATGTTGCCACTGAGGTGATATGTGGATTGGAGATCTATATCTCTTTTGAATGTCGAGAATGACATGAGAATGGAATCAGTACATTCCCTTCACTGCCATTTTATCAAATAAGCTCATTACATCAAAAACTGTGCTCTTTTCTATATGTGTAACGTGCTAAGGTGATGAAAGGTACTCTTGAAAAGACGTTCCCATTAATTTTTCAAAGTTTTAGCTCATTAATCCATGTCTTTTCCCATTAGTAAGCTAGCTGGCACTGATGATGGCAAGGAACACATGTCAACAATCGACATACAAGAGCATTTACTCCCAACAACAAAATTTATTTCTCAATGCATTTTGTCAGATTCTTTGTACAACTAATCTGCCCTTCTCTGCTATGCCTTAATATTTTTCATTGTTGTTCGACCAAAAATAGACCTTTTGTTGGCTGAGCTAGTCGGTTCACCTTTCTATATATAGCTATGCCACCTTTTGCAACATTCATTCAAAAATATAGTCTCTTAAGTTTAGCAAGCTTGTCGTTGTTTCCCATTCCATCATAATTCACTACATATCAGAATGTCTATTGGCTTAGGCACTCCCATTTGGCTCCTCCCACAGAGGCCATAATATTGTTTTTCATGAGAGGTCACTAGTGACCGAATTCAATGCCTGGTGAAGAAATGTGACTGCCTCGTCATGGTTGCATTTAGGTGGGTGGTTGGGCAAGACTTCACTGATGATGAAAACCAACTTTGGAGCAACGACAATGTCCTTTCCTTCTTCGTGGCCTCTTTGTTGGACCTGAATGTGTCCAAACCCATGATAAATGAGTTGTGCCACCAAATGTTCCACACTTCACTGATGGAAGGGCTTGGTGAGGTAGTGCAAGTGGCTATCCCCGGCGTTGGTATTCCGAGCGCCATGGATCTTCATAGGGATGTGGACTTTGGGATAGATGTACCTTGGTTTCCCTTCCTTTCTGACTTCTACACTATGGACCTTGAGATGCACCGCTACTCTTCTCAACCAACACCCACTTTTCTATTGTGAGAGTACAGAGTGGAGCACATTCCAAGACTCACCTAGAGGAAGCACTTTGAATTTCTAGTGTAGAGTCATGGTGAGTAGAGCATAGGTCTACACTATGGGTAACTTGCATGTCTTGTGTGTTCAACCCCCTTTTGCTACCTATCAAATGAGAAGAAGAAGAAGAAGAAGAAGAAGAAGAACCTGATAACGAGCCCTTTTGCTTTGTCGACAATGGCTAGAGGCTTTACTTTACTATTTTTTATGCATTGCCTCCTTTTTTATTTCTTTTTGCTCTACTACTCTTTTGGGTCTACTCGAGAGAGCCTCATATTTAAATTTGAGCCTTGGGCCTTGCATTATATTGTAAATTTTTTGATGAATATAATGTAATACAACTTTTCATTTCTTCAGTGTTTTCTAGGATGGCTTATTCTCAAAATTTAGAATGTATTTACAAAATATTTATATATGTTTAATAACTGCTAAATTTTTTAAAGAATTGCATATTTTAATGGAATAAATTCAGATAAATACCGTTCATCGGTGTACCTAAAGTGTTTCCTTCCATGCCTTAAAGTTTGTACGCATTCCTTTCCTTGCACACGCTAATTCAGAAGGGTCCCTTCCATAGTGCTTCAAATTTTGTGTTGCCCTAGTTTTGCAGTACGCTCATCATACTTCAGCACTAAGCTCCCTTCTTTGAATTTTATGGGTTAGAAGTCTTTTTGTCGAACCACTTCTTTACTGTTTATTGACAGTTTATCATGGAGTCGTAGGCTTTTTCTCTATCTTCTTCTAGCTTAAGGAGCTCTACTAGTCGTACTTCCATTCTATTGCTTTCTTCAATTTCTAGAGCTTTCAATAGTCTTAAACCGGGAATTTCTATGGAGATAGGTAATATTACCTCTTTTTCATATACCAATTCATAAGGGGAAGTCCTCAGAATTATGTTTGGAGTAATCTAGTTAGCCCATAGAGTAGCTTGAAGATGTTTGTGTCAATGTCTTTATCGCTTTGACCCAATGCACTTGATTAACCTAATTAGGTTTTTATTGGTTGATTTTGCTAACCCATTCCCTTGTGGGTAGTAATTTGATGAAGTCTTAAGGAAAATCCCATGTCTGATAGCAAAATCTGACATCCCTAATCCTACAAAGGCTCGGGCATTGTTGGATATGATGGTCTTGGGTGGGCCAAATCTGACTACTAGCACTTCAAGGAAATTGACAATTTCCCTTTCTATGGAACTTTTTGGGGCTATGGCCTCCATCCACCTCATCAAGTGGTCAGTTGCCATGAGGATCCACTTTTGTCCAGCATTGGAAATAGGATTTATCATTATGATAGTATCTAGACCCCATTGAGTGAAGGGCTCCCCAGTTACAATCGGGCTCAGGGGAAAAGAAACATTCTTCCTTTTTCCAATGAAATACTGACACTGGGTACACTTTTGCACCAAATGATGTACTTCAGCAAACATAGAGGGCCAATAATATCCAACTCACATGATTTTTAAGGCAGTAGTCTTGGCGAGGAAATTTCCACCCTTAGGACTGTGATGGAATTCATTAGGAACTCTTTTCATCTGTAGTTTGTCAAGACATCTGAGTAGTACACCATAATAGTTCCTCTTAAATAATACACCCTTAATTAATACATACCTAGTGCCTTGTAGTCAATAGTATCTCCTTTTATGAGGTAGAAGGCTAGTCGAGTAGTGCCCCTTTTGCATATACTGTGTCTAATCAGCCACCCAAGACTCTTCAAACTCGAATTGATTTGAGTAGACTTGATCGGTCTCCTTGCTAGCTTCGAGATTTGATTCCTATGTAATTTACTCACACAAACCTCTTCCCCGAACCAACTTGGTTGGTCTAATTTCCACATCATATTCTAGGATCTTGGTGATCCAATTTTCCCTTTTCTCTATTATTTCCCCTTCTGTGATGTATTCTCACACACTAGGATGTGCTATGAGAATAGTGATCTTGTTGGCCGACACCAAGTGTCATAATTTCTTTAAACTTTTGACAATGGCGAAAACCTTCTTTTCTACAAAATTATACCTAGCTTCGTAATCCTTCAAGGTCCTTGAATGAAATGTGATAGGATGCTCTCCATTGTCTTCCTTACACCTCTGGTTGAGTACTGAAGCCATGCTATGTTGGCCACTGTACACATAGAGTAGAAAGTCTTTGGAAAAATCTAGGTTGACCAACACTGAGGCTTTGGAGAGGGCTATCTTTAGCTGCTCGGAAGCTTCCTTACCTTTTGGAGTCCATTTGAAAATCAAGTTCTTCTTAAGCATAAGCGTGATTGGTCTTGTAATTCCTACGAAAAATAATATAAATCTTTTGACAAAATTGATCTTCCCTTGAAAATATTGTAGTCCCTTTTGGTTTACCGACAAAGGTAATTCCATTATAGATCTTACCCTTTCAGGGTCTATTGCTATTCCCCCCTTCGACACTACAAATCTAAGGAGCTTACTTTGAGGTACTCTGAAGACACATTTTTTGGTATTAAAAGAGATCTCAAACTATCGACACTTCTAGAATTTAACCTTCTCTAAATGATCAAAATGATCGTCTTTTGATTTTGTAAAGACTGTTAGGTCATCCCAAATATATGAGGATAATCAAATTGATCAATTCCTTGAAAGAAATATCCATTTCTCATTGAAAAGTTGCACCAACATTAAAAAGTCCAAACAACATCTTTGAGTATGTAAATGTTCCCCACTTAGTGGTAAAAATTGTCTTGTGTTGGTCGGCTTCCTTCACATAGACTTGGTTATATCCTAAGAAACCATCTAGCAAGAACATCTCGAATCCAACCATATTCTACAAAATCTACTCCATCAGTGGCAACGGGTAATGGTCTTTTAACAAGGCCTTATTCAAGTCCCGAAAATTGTCACAAAGCCAGATATTGTCGTTCTTTTTTTGGACTGGAACTAGATTTGACACCCAAGTAGAATGTTTGATAGGGTATATGATCTTTGATTTGACCATCTTGGTGAGCTCTTGTGCCATCAATGCCTCGACCTTGAGGTTTACTGGCCTTCGCTTCTGTCGGATGGGTTTGGATCCTTCCGCCAAGTCAATGGTATGTTGAATTATGGCCAAGTCATATCCTATAAGATCATCATAGCTCAATGAAATAACCCCATCATACTTAAAGCATAGGTCATTCGATCTTTTCTTGTCCTTAAGAAGCACTTCTCTTCTGACTTTCAACTTGTCATTTCGAACATCAAACTCTTCGTAATCCCTTGCATCAATGGTAAATCTTTTCTTTCCATTTCTTGCATCCTCACAATCAAAATTATTTTTGAGATAAATTAATCCTTGGGAAAGGTTGTTCCCTTTCAATTGGATGACTTGTTCCTCATAAAATTCTGCTCTTGGTTGTGAATAGTCAGAAGTTGTTCCTGATTTCTGTATGAAGGAAGTAATTTGGATGTCATCATCAAAGACTTGCCAATTCTGATCATTGTCAGGAATTGAGGGTCAAATAGTGACTCACACTACACTCTATTGCATTAGGTTAGATATTGGTTCAAATTGTGAGCCGACATAAGCCATCCAATCAACAATGTTGTTTTGTGATCAAGGGATAACTTGTATATTGAAGGCTTCAAAACCCTCGATAAGATCCCAAATTTGATGTATGTAAGATCTCATCCTTGTGTTTTTTGTAGTTGCTTCTCCATAGACCTAGCTCACCACTAGATATGAATCTTTGAAAGCTTGTATTCTTCTTGCACCCATCTTCTCTACAAGAATCACCCTGTGAACCAATATTTGGCATCATTGTTGGAGCATGAGAACTGAAAATGGTCAGCTTTGAGAGTTTTTCATCCTGTCAGAGACACTAATCGGACACCAACTCCAAAGCCAGCTTTGCACTTAGTGCCATCAAAATACAGGGTCCATAGACGATTATCACCCGGATTATCAGGTTCCTCCTGATTTCTCATCAATTTTGGAAAGACCTATTCATTGTCAAAAATTACATAGGTTACTAGCCTCATTGAATGGAATTTGTTGAATGGATTAGAGTCAATGAATTGGTTGAGTAACACCTCTTCTTCGGGAGTCTGATCATGTGTATCTTCTTCATCTTCTAACATTTCCACACAATATCTCTCTTGTTGGGAGATGGAAGTATGTGTCACCTCAAAACACAAGACTGCATTGTTCACAACGTGTTAAAGATACAAGGATTCAGATAGAATATTCATCTTTGCACCATGTTTGGTTCTCAATATTAGGTGGGACTAGTCGAGCACCAAGTATCTGCAAATCTTTGTTGTGAAATCTCTTCAAAGGCACATTCAAAAGACTAGGGGAATGTATATCACTACCACTTCTTTATGATTGTTTGGATTGGACATGAGAAGAGGGTCAGAGATAGATTCTTTATCTGACTGACATCGGAACTTTCTTCCCATCTAGTTGCATGATTCCTTTTTCCAAGGGCTCATACTTAAGTTTTAAGGCATCCACCACTTGTTTTGACATGATAGTCATGCTAGCCCCCGAATCAATCATGTTATTATGCAAAAGCTTATCTCCCACAATAAGTGTTAAAAAGAAGGGTGTGGGCTTTGGCTTTCTTACCTCTTTCTCTTTTGCATTACCCACATCATTCACATAAGTTGTTGCTTTTAGAGCTTGAGGGGGTGGCATAGATCCTTTGTCTCCACTTTGGCTACACGATTGAGTTGTGTCCACCTGCGGGATTTGTTCTTCTTTCTTTAATGCTTCCCGAAGCAATGTATTTTGTTTGAGGATGGATATGATGTCCCATAATGATACATTGGTAGGATCCTTCTTTAGTTGTTCCACTACATTGAGCATCCCGGCCGATTGAGTCTTAGATTTCTATGTTGGTATTTCTCTCTTTTTTGGAAGGAAGCATCCTGTTGTGACTAGGTTCGGTGTCTTATTTGCCTCATTCTCCGCCAATGGTAGATTATGTGGCTGCAGAAAAGGTCAATTTTCAGGAGATGAAGCCTACTTTTCTTGTGGAGGTGGTTGTCTTGGCTGAGGAACTGGCAGAGGTTGTTGCACGTATTCTCCCATGAGCCTTCTTTTGGATCTTGTGTTATAATCTGATTATACTTACAGAAAACTAGTCATTGGAGCTTCATTTCTGAACACTGCATCTTCTTCTTCCATCCAAGAAAACAAAGCTTGGTCAAGTGCAATATTAGTTCTTGTTCCAAGGACATTCCTTGCATTTGTGCTCTGAAGCGAGCATTTCCCATTTTGGAAGACTCATATTCGTCTACATTCAGAACAACACCCTTTCTTCTTTGTTCTACTATCCTCTATTGGATATTCCCTCTTGGGAAATTTTGAGGAATATGGCTATCACTACACAAAAAGCACCATACATTCTCATCTTCCACCAAATTGTTCTGGCTCGAAATTAGCTCCTTACTTGGGTTGTTTTTGACCGTCTGTAGTAGCATGGTGACCGAAACTATTTGATTTGCAAACATCATTTTTTGATCTATTCCTCTGGAGGATCCTTGGTATGGATTATGCTAATAAGATGAATTTCCTCTTCCATAGGCCTGCGTAGTCTGCTTTAGAGGCGTTGCTTGTTGTCACTTGATAAGGACCAACTCATTAAAGTAAAATTTTGCATGAGATTCTTCATGTTGAAGATGTTTGTTGTGATTGAGGAAGAGCCTGACATGTTGGTTTGAGCAGTGGGATACACATACATAGACTGCAGAGCTGCCAATGTCAGTTGTATAGTGGAAGAGCTTGGAATAGCTTCTTCCCAAGGGGCATAAGAGATTTCTACAAATACTGGCATCAAAGGTTGAGCCAAAAGCTTCATGGTGTCAATTAGACTATTCTCCATGCACAACACCACCTCATATGTGTTGGGAAAGATGTCCCCTCCCATGGAGTTATCATAACTACGATTTCTGGATTGAAAGCCTTCAGATAGAACATGAACACCATCCCGGCTTGGCGTCGAGCATTCATGGGGATCCTTTGCCAAGTCTTGTGAAATCTGGTGTTAAAGTCGCTCATGGCTTCTTGTGGAGCTCTCTTGATGGTAATGAGTTTTTGTAGCAATGAAGAGTGATCTCCTTTCTCTAAGAAACATTCAAACAATCATTTTCCAAGCTGATCCCAGAGATGATGGAGCCTGAGGCCAAAGATCGATACCAATCTTGGGCCTTTCCTTTGAAAGAGGCAGCTAACAACCTCAAGGCAATGTTCTCCTCTGATATATTAGGTACCCTACATACTTTTGCTATATCCTGAAGGTGTTCAGAAGGGGTTCTAAAGACTTCTCTAGAGAATATTGGAATAGCCTTGACGAGGTTAGCGAGTATGGTAGGCCATACATCTAGGGTTGTGGGTGGTCACAGTGGACTGTCGTTATCCCATGTTATGAAATTTCTAGGAGTAAGGGGAGGCATGTGATCCATAGAGAAAATATTCCTATGAATCAGGTATATATAGTTATTCTTATTTGGAATTTTAAGCCTTCGCGTGAAGTAGATAAGGCTCTAGAGATTGGTCTCTTCCTTCTTTCTCTATAACTTTTTATGGGTGATACAAAACTTGTAAGTCTTCTCCTTTTGGGTACTGAGGCAGGTAACTGAGAGTACTAGAGGTGACCTCTCAAAAATTCTCTTGTTTCAACTCTGGGCATGAAACTTCTAGATTCCTTGCTTAGCCTGATTCAAAAAATATTTCTGACTTCTAATCAGGCATTCATAAAACTTCTTGTTCTACCAGGCGCGCCAGAAAAATAATTGTTGATCATCAAAGCTTGCGCCTCTCTGATAGTCTTATGGGAAATTCAGTGAGTGTGGGACAAATTGCGCCTCATTGAATACCTCTAGGATTTTTATAGAAATTTGGCTCTTCTTTGGGGATTTGGAGAAAAGGGTAGAAGGAAATGTAAATATAAAACATAAAATTGGTGATGCGCCAACGATTTTACAACATTTCAAACCCAATCATTCCTATGATTGATATAATTAGACACAAAATTCCATAACGCTTCATTGTTGGAAAAAGAATGAACAAAAAAGGCTAACAACAAGCACAGTGCAGACTTTCAAATCTTTCTGCAGGCAGTGTTCATTAAAGTTCGATCAAACATAGAGATTTCTAAGGGCAACATAAAAATATTCAGAAATTACATGAACTCTCCCTCCTACAACATAATATATTATAACAACCCTTCAGAAAAATAGAGAATTCCAATGACATAATCCAGTTTTCAAAAGTTATTATTCTACCATACGAGCATATAGCATGGAAATCAGCTACTTAAACTATTCAAATTCAGCTTGCAAGACATAGTGTTTCGTTCAAAATGATAATACAAAGAAACAAAGCTTGAAAAAGGCCATACATGAAAAGTATTAACAATTTCTCCTCAATTGTCTGTGCTTCAAATATTAAATGAACTTTAAAACAAAGGTCGAATGCCAATTCAATAATAGTTTAAACATTAAAAGATATAACATGTCAAAGATAAGTAGCTCTACAATTATGCTCTTGAAAATAGTTCTATGTCCTAAGAAAACTAAAGAAACTTTTCCTTAGCCAAGGAAACTAAAACTTGGAATCCAACCCCTCATTGTGGCATCACCTCTCTTATATAGCTGCAGAAAGAAGGAAATGCCGCCTCAACACAAAAGTCAATACTGTCAGGTGTTGTCAGTTGATAGCACATGATCTAATCATAGATCTTCGTTTAGGTCACAACGATCTTTGTTCATCAATTTTTAGCTACCCTATTAATGCTTTTTAGATATTTAGCAAAGATAGAGGCCCATAAACAATCAAATCCTAGAAAAAAAAGCCTAGCAAAAGGTCAAGTTGGTCAATCACATCACCCAAAAGGACCGACTCAAAACATCTGCCCCGAAAAACAAGAAAGGAAAAAGGCCAGCAAGCTCCGACAAACTCCCAAAAGATAACACTCAATAGGAAGCACAATCTTCCCACAGCGAAGAGGTGACGTTTCAAAAAGGTGAAAACTCTTGAGCTCATGAATATAGATCCTTAGAAAATCTTCGACAAGTTGACACATGTCCCAAACTCTCTCCCAAAAGGAAGATAAAAGATGAAAGCTACGTAGTCACCACGTGGCACATTGCACACCTTTCTGATAACCTTACTTGAGCACAAGTGCACCCAAAACTAGAAACATGTACAAGCTGAAAATCAAAACTATTAAGGAAAAAATGCTTCACAGTCACAGTGCCCAAAAAATGGGTTTTTGGTGTTTTGGGGTTGAATTTAACCATAGTTTTGCTAGTAGAAAAATATAGTGAGAAAGTATTCATATAAATGAACATGGGATCTTTCTTTACACAAGTTTTTAGAAGAAAATATTTTCATCTACAGGCTCAAATTAAATTTCAAAAGTGGTATGTCATAAGGTTGTCTGCAACATAGTTCTATCATTCAGAAATGATTTTTTTTTGGATTTCAGCTTGATTTTTAGTATGGTATTATGGGTAGATAAATTTTGATCTACCTATATTTTGGTAGATGAAGGTGGTGTTGAAAAATAGGCGTCTCAAACTTACTAGTTAAGGCTCTCTGAAATTATCAAGAAAACACTTAGACAAGGTTCAATCTTCTACACCACATTACCATAGAAGTTTAAACTAGAGCTTGTGGTATTGTGAGGAATAGTCGCTACTCGCCACCCCATAGTAATTGTTTCATGGAGACTACGGTATTGTGGCATCTGGTGGATTGGCAATGAATTAGGGTCAAAATATACTACACCATAGTACTACATAGGTTTAAGCTAGTGTTGGCGAGTTGATGGTTGGTAACTCGCCATCCCATGATAGTCATGCAAGGGAGCTTGCAATATAGCGGGTAACTTGTAACCCCACAAAATTCTATGAGGGGGCTCTGCGGTATGGAGGTATAGAACCCGCAACCACATAACAATCCATGAGGGGGGTTTGCAGTATGGTGATATAGAACCCACAACCACGCAACAATTCGATGAGGGGGGCTATGGTATAGTGGTACCCCGTGACACCATGATGGTCATTTCGATGGACTGCGATGGAGTAGTATTGTGTAGTATGATGGTAACTGGAAAAGTGATGAAAATTAGTGCAACCCCATGACAATTCAAGAATGACTGGGCAAGATTACAGTTATGACTGTTCGATGGTTGTAGAAGTTGGAACGATCTTGTAACACTTGAGAAGTATGTATGTAATACCGTAGTATATTGGAACAAGTGAGCGGAGAGATTGAATTGAGAGGGATTATACTATCAGATTTTCTACAGATGGAATAGGATGTAAATCTCCATGTAAATGCTTAGAGCTTGCAATTGTATTGTAACTGTGTATTTGGTTGTTGAATATAGAATGGATGTATGGTTTTGGAGGGTGGGGTTTTTTACCTGAAAGGGTTTTCCCCAAGAAAATATTTATGTTCATGTCTTTTGTTCTATCTTTCATGTTTAATGGTTCTACTTATTGAATTTTTTTAATGCATGTTGTTGAAATTGGTTGATCTTCCATGAACTAAAATTGTATGAACTTTCCTCTAAGGATTAATGGTGGGAAATAAACTATGTCTAGTTCCACTTTATGGCATAGTAGTACACGTTTTTGAGGAAATATGAAGAAATGAATGTTACTAAAGACACTTACTAATCTCAAATACTCTTTCTAGGATGAACCAATTCCCCTTCAATTGGTATTAGAGATTTTTTTAGGATTTGCTTATTCTTGATGTTTCTAGTTTTGGGTATTCCTTCTGTGAAGATTTCTTAGTCTAGAAAGCTTGAGGAAATCTAAAGGAATTGACTGAAGATTGATCCTTTGGTGAGTGGAAGTTTTTTTTCTTTTTTTTCTATAAGGATTAGGAGATAGCACATATAGCTTGAAGGATAGTGAAGATGGAGAAAATGGAATTGGTCATATTGAAATGATATAATTTGAAGCTTGTAGTTGATAATGGAATAATTCTGATACATGGGGTGGGATTTTTTTCTTTGTGGTTGTGTTGCAACAAATCTTTCATATTGGGTGTCTATGTGAGAGGCTCGTTGATGATATGGAGAAGCTTGGGTTGTTTTTCAGCTATGGAGTAATGTGCTTATGTTGCGTAATTTTTTTTGGTATTGGAAGCAATTATTTTATGTTACCCTGATTGCATGTAGGCTATGGAGTTGATCATTGAATGATCTAGAAGCTTTTGTAATAGGTTGTCTTCCTTGGATGCATGTGCATAATGGTAGTTGTGAAGTTGGTTTGAAAAAAGCCTAGAGTTCCTGAACCACTTTTTCCTTTTATGGATGCTTTGTACTTGCATGGTTCAGATTCATATTCCTTGGATCTTAGGGTTTTATAGATTTTCGTAAAAAATCTAGGGTTATTCTCATCTATGAGAATCCATTATTCTAGTTTAATCATTATGGTGTTTTTATTTTTTAGTCTTTTGAGTCTTCCAAATGTGAAGTGGGCGTGGATACGCATGGGTTTTTTTCAAACAGTGGTTTTGTAGGTTTTACACATTGAAGAAAAAAAATTATGGTTTTATGGAGCTACGATTAAGCTATTTTCTAGACCCTTGCTTTTGGGGTGTTACTGGATGCGATAGTTCTAGTTTTGCATGCATTCTTTGTGCATAGTATGTGGAGGTGAGATTTTTTTCTTTGCATGGGAGTGTTGGTACATGATTAGTCACTCAACATTTTTATGGTGATGCTTGGTGGATTCCTTGACTATGATGCTCATTATGGAAATAATTGGGAAATCGGATTTGAGATTGATCTAGTGTTGGAGTCATGTTGTCTACATGGTTATTCTTGTTCAAATCTCAATTTTTCTATTTCTAGTGTGAATGATGGGTTTACATGTTTCAATGTACTGGATTTACGAGTTATGCAGTTTTGTAGGTATGTACAACCTGTTGATTGCAGTGGGATAGCTTGGAATTGGAGTGTCTATATCCATGAGGTTGATCAATGTTGATGTAGACTATATCAATTGGCCTTATCTATGGTCACTTATTCATTGGTGTGGTTTCTTTGTGTTGAGAGAATGGATGATGTTGAGTACCTAGATAATCGGTTATGGGGACCTATAACATGTGTCTCATGATGTCATGAATAGCTTGGATGCACAACTTGGTGTAAGTTTTTGAAAGTGATGGTATTTTTACTTGGTTTGGATATCTTGGTGCTGCTTGGTATTGTTGTTAGATAGACTTGTTGATATGTGGACTTGGAGGATTTTCATATTAGCAGATGTTTGGTCATGAGGCTTGGAGAGCTCGGTTGTCATGGTTTAGTGGGATCTCTAGTAGTGACTTGTTCATGATGCTTGGAGAGCTCAGCTGTCATGATTCAATGGGAGCTTTAGCAATGACTATGGATGAATGATCTTCTTTGGTGTTGAAGATGTTACTAGGAGGAGCTCTTAGATCTTGATGTTGCAGAAGGGTTTTTTTCCATTTGCATGGAAACTATTTGAAAAGGTTTAGCATCTCGAAGCCATGGAGGACTCTTATGGTATTTGGGTTGAGGTGTTGGTGGTGCTTGACAGGTGATGTTGGTTTAGATTTTGTTTGCTTTATGTCATGGTATACTCTTTATTGTGCATTAGATTTTTGGTATGATGTGCAATTGCTCTTGAGACCATGGTATGTTCACTTGGAAAATGGAATCTCCTAAGGGGGATGGTAAGATCATGATGTCATGATAAGTTCCTAATTCAAATGATTGGAGCTATGACAGTGGTTTAGTGATTCTTTGTGTTTTGGGTGCATTGGTCATATGCTTGAGAACTTCATGATAGTGAAGTGATGCATTTGGAGTTTAGCATGAAATGATTTTCTACAAGATCTCATGGATACATGGAGAATAAGGTGAGGCTATGTTTCTCTTGAGATGAGAGAAGTGTTGTTGAGATGGTTACTCTTGATGATATTTTAGCAGAAAGTTTGACAAGCCTACACCTTGGTTGGATGTGAGTTCAATAGAGACCTATGAGGATATTGCTCTTGGAGTCATGATGGCTTACATATCTTGGAGGAACATTCACATTCCCCACTCTTGGTCTACTCAACATCTTATCACTTGAGAGGTAAAGGGCATTATTTCTCTTAGGTACTTTATGCTTTCTTTCATAGACATGGACCTAGATCTACTATTAGATGGTTCTGGAGGATTCATTGTGAGAGATGCATAGTGTGGTTATCTCCTTGGGTTTTCATTTTCATTTAAATGATGATTATAGGGGATGGTAGTGGGCTTATTTCTTGAGATGGGAAATGGAGTATTTTGATCTTCTTTGAGAAGCTTACATCCATGTAGATACACGATACATATATTATGTTTGATCTCTTGAGGTTGAATGGGGTTGGATGTTGTTATGACTTTTATATTGGGGTTGTGAAGGATATCTTACTTCACACAATTGGAATTTAGATGTGTATGTAGAAGGGCATGCTACATGTTTATGATTTGCATTTTTTCTCTTTAGTCTGGTTCTTCTTCTTGTATGTTTGGATTCATATGACTTTAGCTGTGAGATTTCTATGTGGAGTTATGGTGATCACTAGTTTGTGGTCATGTGTTGTTCACTTGGGTGATGACATGGAGGTTCTTGTATCTCTTTCTTCTACAAGATATAGAGAACATGAGAGAGCTATGGAAGATTGTTGAGAGAGATGTTTCTTGCAAGAGTTAGTTGCATGATTTGTAGATCATTGTGGATGTTCCTTGGTACTATGTGGCTACACTTTCTATCTATTGGTAGACTCATTATTCCTTTAATCTTTTTAGATTTGGCATTACCCATGCAGTGGGAGTTCTTAGATGTGTTTGGTCTTCTTTGACAAGGTTGCCACATGGAGCTTGTATTTATAGTTGATCGGTTGGCTATGTAGGTGGCATGAGTTTTTTGATGTGGATACCTTTGAGGTATGGGTGATTGGATGGATTATCACTTTTTGTGGGTTCTATTTTCAGTCACATGGGTTTGGTTAGCTGAATGGGAGTAGTTAGTTCCATGATTGTTGTTCTAACTGATGTTATATCTTATTTTCAAGAGGATGAGTTAATGGTTGTGTTTGAAAGTTAGGGGATTTGAAGTTGATGTTGTTGATGCTTTGTATAGCTTGTGAGCATAATGGAGTGGTGGTAGTATTCTGTAGTCTTTTCTATCAGTTGGATCTGATGCTTTTGTTCTTTAGACTAGTGCATATACACCATAGCTCATTCCTTTCCTTTGGAGGATGGTTAGAACTACTACTTGAGATAGTGGATATCTTGGATGTTGTTGCAAGTGTCTTAGTTTATATAGTGACTTTGAGTGTTGATTGGGAGCCAGTAAGTTCATCATCAAATGGGAGAATGTTGAGAAACATGTGTCTCAAACTTACTGGTTAAGGCTCTTTGAAATCAAGAAAAAACTTAGCCAAGGCTCAATCTTCTACACTACAGTACCATAGAAGTCTAAACTAGAGCTTGTCGTATTGTGGGGAACAGTCGCTACCTACAACCCCACAATAGTTCTTTCATGGGGACTGTGATATTGCAACATCTAGTGGGTTGGTGGCGAGTTGAGGTCAAAATCTACTACACTTTATTACCACAGAGGTTTAAGCTAGTGTTGGAGGGTTGGTGGTAAGTAACTCGCCATCCCGCGATATTCATACAAGGGAGCTTGTGGTATAGCAGGTAACCTACAACCCTACAACAGTCCATGAGATGGCTATGTAGTACGATAATATAGAACCCATAACCCCATGATAGTTTGTGAGGGGGGTATACGATATGGCGGTATAGAACCCACAACCATGCGACAGTCCGATGAGGTGAATTGCAGTATAGTGGTACCCCACAACATCGTGATGGTAATTTGGTGGAATTCAGTGGAGTGGTATCATGTGGTATGATGGTAACTGGAAAATTGATAGAGATTAGTGCAACCCCATGACAATTCAAGAATGACTAGGTGGGATTGTGATAATGATTGCTCGATGGTTGTAGAAGTTGGAACAATGATTTTCTTTTAATGCTTGAGAAGTATGTATATAATTTTGTAGTGCATTGGAGCAAGTGAGTGGAGAGATTGAATTGAGAGGGGTTATGCTACCATATTTTCTCTAGATGGAACAAGATGTAAATCTCCATGTAATGTCTTAGATCTTACAATTGTATCATAACTGTGTATTTGGTTGATGAATAATACAATGGATCTATGCTTTTGGAGGGTGGGGATTTTTACCTGAAAGGATTTTCCCTACGTAAATATTTGTGTTCATTTCTTTCTTTATATCTTTCATGTTTAATGATTCTGCTTATTGAATCTGTTTAATGCATGTTGTTGAAACTAGTTGATCTTGCATGATCTAAAATTGCATGAACTTTCCTCTAAGGATTAATGGTGGTAAATAAACTATGTTTGGTTTCACTTTATGACATAGTAGTACGTGTTTTTGAGGAAATTTGAAGAAATGAATGTTACCAAAGATACTTACTGATCTTAGATGCTCTTTTTGGGATGAACCAATTTCCCTTTAGGTGGGAATTTCAAATGTATAAATTTTCAAAGTAATTGGAAGATGTTTGCATATTAAAAATAAATTTCAAAATGTGGTATGTCACAAGGTTCTATGTACATTTTACAACTTTTAATAGAACTAAATAATATTTCTAGGTTCATTCCATTCACTATAAATGTTCAATTTATTTGAAAAGGTGAAAGATTTGTTTAGTGGCTACGAAGATCAACAATTCAATTTGGAGTCTGATTTTTAGTCTACATCAACTCTTTCAAAAAGCATTCCATGTCTTTATGATAACTGGTCTTGGGCTTACAGGGAATGTGAACACCCTCCAACAAAAGCCTCATCACCTTCGCAATAAGCTTAGTAGTCACCGTGAATGAATACCTAGTAATAGTGATAGTGCAATCCACCCAAGAGGTAGAAAATTCCACAAAGAGATTAGGGTCATGCCCCAACTTTCCCTGTTCAATGATGGTACAAACATCCTTATCCTGTTTCCATGTCTCGCAATTAGTAGGTTCTTCTTGGACCAGATCACCTCCGATGGAATAATTCGTAAAATTTAGAACAAGGAAATACATTTTGTAGAAATGACAATATGAGTACCAAAACCGCAAGTAAACGAGTTTATGAAACAACTTATTAAAGGGGTTAATTTTCCATTAGTGAAACTCATGAAAAATATCAAAGATAGTTGATAGTAGATCCATCTCGATCTAATTTGGTAGTACTTTGGCATCATGATTCATTAATTCACACACATGCCTAGGGATATAAAAAATATTATACCATATTACTAAATTTGGCGTGAAGGCGACAATGTTAGCAAGCACATTAGCAACTTTATTGCCATTTCTAAACACGTGATTAGCTCTACAATTTTTGAGGGAAATCATGATATTACGAGAAGACAAAATTGGGTCTCGGAGTGCCCAACAAGGATTATCCCCAACAAGGATTAGCCTTTCCTATTAGTATGAGAATAGTATTTCAAGAATATCCCTAAATGACAAAATTAGAAATCCTAGAATGCATGAAAATATGGATGCCATAAAAGGTCACCACCACCTCAGTAAAGCTGGACAATTGTACCCCAAGGTTCACCACATAAAAAGAAATTAATTTACCCTTGTGATCACGAGTGACCCAACCCCCACCCACCTGACCCAGGTTAGGTTTGGATGAGCCATCAAATTTAAGCTTTAGCTAGGTTTGGGAGGGGACCAGGAAGTACTACTCCTATCAGGAAGAATACAAGAGAAAAGAGCATTCAAGATCTCTGAAAGGTTCCAAGCTGATGCAATAGACACCTCCAGTTTATCAGGATTTCATTTGGGCTTGCAAGAGGTTATGGAAATATTTTCAATTACCTAGTTGATAATATTTTTGGCTACCACCAGTGAAGGGGAAATTTTGTCTCTTAAAACCCTGTTATTACGCTTCTTTTAGAGTGCCCAACCAATGAAGAAAATAGATTTCCACCAGAGCTCAACCAACATATGGTTGGAGACCATCAGACACCAACTGACTGAAATACCTTTAACATCCTTTTGCTAGACCCAACAAAACATTGAAAAGAGATTGGATTTTTGTCTAACCTGCTAAGAGTAAGAATAGTAGAAAAGTAGGTGGGAAATGGACTCAACTTCATTCTCACATAAGAAACAATAGTTTCCAAGATGTAAGCCTTTCTTCTACAAATTATCGAAGGTGAGAATCCTTTTATGATAGACATTCCACCAGAAGAATTTGACCTTAGGATGAATTCCTACACCAAATCAAATAGGGGATCCAAGGTGTTGAAATCATATTGTAGTCAGTCTTAATAGAGTAATTCCCATCCTTAGAAGCCACCCAGACCAAATATTTTGATAAATTGGAGTTAAAGAACTTGTGATTATTACCCATTCTAAGAAGCTCTAAAGCAACTAGACGAAGGGGGAGTCAAACCAATTGGGATCTATCTTCCATCTAGGTGGAACAATAGAAGTATCCAGGTAATTAGAAATCTTAGACCCCAACCGAGCACACAGATCTATCTTCACTGTAGAAAAAACTAGATGAAGAAAAAGAGCCAATGAAGAAAGCCATTTTTCATCCCATAAAGAAACCAAGGTACCAATTTTGACCTACCAAGAGGAGCCAAAAGAAAGAAAATTCTTGGATTTCAAGAGGTTATTCCAAATGATAGATCCTTGAGGTAGAACATCATTGTCCAGTAGAGAGAGACAATCCTGAACTTGTAAATACTTGACTTAGAGGATGGATATCTAGTCTTCCTAATTTTTTAGAAGCTTCCAAGGAATTTTAGTTATAAGAGCCATATTCATCTATCTTGTTTTTCTCTAGTCTAGGCTGCCATAACATTTCCTAGAGCACACAATGTCCCAATTCACCAGAGAGAATCAACTTCTCTCTTTAGTCCCTGACCAAAGGAATCTTCACTAAAAATTTTCAAGTTTCTCTGACCACGGAACAAGCATAAAAAATAGAGATATTAGGTATGTTTCCAAGCTTTGAAGGGTAGATTTGAGAAGGAGAAGCTTACTAGCATTGTTGAGAAGAGCCCCCTTCCAAGTAGTAATATTTCTCTAAACTCTTTCTAGAAGAGTGGACCAAAAATAATTATCCACATTACCAATAGTAAGTGGCATTCTTAGATAATTTGAGGGAAGGGGAAGGATCTAACAATTGAGGATTCTATAAATCCTAGTTTGAAGAGCAAGGTCAACATTTAGAAGAAGAATCTAGTAATTTTATTGAAATTGATGCATTGCCTAGAAGTCATAGCAATGTTTTTAAGGACATCAATCCAACCTTTAGCCTCAGCTAGTGTAGCTTCCCCTAGCAAAATTGTATCATCAACAGATTGTTGATGAGAAATCGATTGTGACACAGAGAAGGGGGAAAAAACTAGCCAAGGAACCATTCAACACTTTTCATTCAGAATTATGGCCAAGAACTTTGTCCATCATTATAAAGAGATAGGGAGACAAGGGGATCCCTTGGTGGATTCCACCAGAAGCCAAGCAAAAACCTTGCAGAGTACCATTGATAATCATAGAGAACCTAAGGGAGGTGATACAACCCTGAATGAGTTTCAAGAATTTACCAGAGAAGTCAAACCTATAAAGAACTTTGAATAGAAAATTTGAGGACACTTTGTTATAGGCTTTGGAAATGTCCAGCTTAAGATCCATTCTTTCTTTTTTGCTTTTCTCATGGAGTGAAGGGTTTCATGCACCAACATAATAGCATCAGTAATTTTTCACCCTAGAACAAAGCATTTTTGAGCAGGATGGATCTATTTGTTCAAACAAGGTTTAATGAGATTGACCAAAAACTTACAGTAGATTTTATAGAACATGTTACATAGGCTAATAGGCCAAAAATCAAACAATTTATTGGCCCCTAAACTCTTGAGGATGAGAAAAATGAAGGTCTTACTAAATTATTTGAGAATAAAGCCAGCGATAGTAGCAGAGACATCCTTACCAATGATATCCAAAAACTTATGAAAGAAGAAAGGTGGGAAACCGTTAGGGCCAAGTGCCTTGAAAGGGCTAAGGGAAAACACAACCTCCTAAATCTCATCATTTGAAGCACCTCTTTCCATAAACAAAACCTCTTGTTGGGATACCAAAAGGGGAATAACATGTAGGATACCACCTGCCATATGATCCATCGAGGGTGGGTTGAGAAGGCTATGAAAGAAAGAAACACCAACACGAGCCAGATCATCCTTACAAGCCATCATAGAACCATCATCAAGGATAAGTGTTTCGCTTCCTATGTCTTGAAGCCTTCATGTGAAAGAACCTAGAGTTTTTATCGCCCTCCCAGAGCCATTGATTCTTGAACCTATGTTTCTAATAAACCTATTCTTTTTTAATAATATTACATGGAGTTCACTAAGAAAGGCCTTTTCTTTAACAACTAGATTATCCTGGGCACTAGATTCCATTTCTTTTGGGACCTATCTAAGTTGATATTTAAGAGACTAAATTTTTCCACAAAGATGTTACTAAAATAGCTCCTACTCACTTCCTTCAAATTGAGTTTAAGGTTTTTGATTTTGAAAGCTAGATTGAACATAGCAGAACCATAGCCCCTAACATTCCACCATGTGTTGAGAAGGTCCCTGAGCTAAGGGTGGTACATCCATATTAGCTCATAATAAAAAAAAACCTCTTAGCCATAGGAGAGGGGTATTCCAGCATAGGAGCAGTAGGATATGGTTTAGAACCAATCCTAAGAAGAGAAGACAAGGAGAGGGAGGAAACATCCCAATTGGTGGATACTAAACATTGATACAACCTAACTTGAATAAGATTGTCCCCCACACATTTATTGGACTAAGTAAAAGAACTTCCCTCGAGGTCCAAATCACTCAAACCACTAATATCATATAGGAAAGAGTTAAGGTCTAGCATGCTATCTGAAATATCTAAAATACCATGCTGCTTCTCAAAGGGAAAAGGGGGTTTTGAAATCACCCATCACCATCTAGTTACTATGCAAGAAAGTATTTTAGCAGCCCAAAAAGTTGGACGAGGTATTCCTTCTTTTAACCACATTATTGGCCACATAGACATTGAATAACATCCAGCCATGAAGGCTAAAGCATTGAGAAAACCTGACATTAATAAAAAAATTATCCTTAGAGATTAGGGAGCCTTTGAGAAAAGGTTTCCACATCGTGACCATCCCACCAAAGGCCCCAATCACATGCACCATAAAATACAAAGCATTTGGCCAGATGAACTTGCTAGATTTATCAAACTTAGTAGAAGTCATTTTAGTTTCTTGTAAACAAAGAATGTCATGCTTGAACTCTTTAATGAAATATCTAACTATATGCTTCTTGTGAAGGCTATTGAGCCCTATGGATATTCCAAGAGAGGATCAACATTTCTTACTATGCCATAAGCCAACCTGCTCCAAAGTAGTCTAATATCCATTCACAATATTTCTTGTCATATTCTTCTATTTGGTGACTTTAGCAGGCTTCCTTCCAACCTTAGCAAAAATCCCCACATTTGTTGACTTCGGAGGGCTATTTAGTTTGGAGGACTGAGCAGACCATCCTTGCATGCAACCACATGAGAGGGGGGAACAACACAAGGGATAACTAGAGATACCACCTCCTCAGGAATCTCATCAGAAGTAGCCAATGAATTCAACCCAAGGTCACCATTTGCCAGGGGGTCAAGTTCAAAGAAGCAACCTCCAAATTGGAATCCAACAAAGGAGAATCTATGGGAAAACCTTCGTCTAATAAAAGAGACCTAGGGAGGAATAGGGGCACTGAGACCTGGGTAGAAAGATCTAGCTCAACATGTTAAACCACCAAAGAAGGTGGGGCAACAAACTAGAGAGCAATCTCATAGGATACGGGGATGGGTAACATAGGGGACAATGGAGGAGCTAGTGAGGACAACACTAGCACCGTTTTGGCAAAACCAACATCAAGACTAGGAGAAGAGGGGGAAGTAGACTTAGCTTTATCTAAAGGGGTCTTAAGCAAACCATTGGGGAAAAAATTGCACATATGACCAATAGTAGAACATTCTTTTACAAAATAGAGCAGAGTTTTTACATTTAATGGCTTGAGATCACTTACCAAGCCTAGATTCTAGAATAATTAAGGTTAGGAGCACCTTATTTTGTTCAATGTTGACGTATAACCAAGAAAAGACTAGCCTAGTGTTAGGGTTCGAAATGGCAGATATCTAACAATTAAATGCAGATTTAATTAATAAACAGAGAAACTAAAATACACAAAATAAATCATAACACAAAGAATTTAACGTGGTTCACCCCATCCGGGCTACATCCACCAAACCGCAGCCATCAAATACTTTTATTATCTAGTAAAAAACTTATTACAATCTTGCGAATAATCGTGTTTTTTATCATACTGTAACACCCATCTGAACCCCTTTTTATCAAGCTTACAAGCTTCCAAATTTTGGGTTCTACAAAATCGGATTTTTCTTTTTTTCGTTGATTTTTCCCTTTTTCGGTGATGACGCGAAAAAGTAGGAGGAAAATTTTTCTCGGGGGCTACCGCCCCCAAAGGGCCCAAACCCCGACAAGGATACATGTCGGGGTGTACAATATACCATGGGCTATACAGTATAGCACGATTAGTTGCCACATACCAACAATCTCCCACTTGGAGACTGATCCAAGACGACACTGCTGCAATTACAACTCCCACTGGAAATAAGTACCTTGGACCCTGCTACTCTATTATACTTGAATTCAACCTTGAAGGCCAACTAAAGTTGAAGAGGAGCTCAACTTCTCCCTTGTCACTGCCTTCGTAAACATATCTGCTGGATTGACATTTGTATGTATCTTGTCCAGCTTGACCTATCCATCCTCCAACACTGACCAAATGAAATTATATCTCAATTGTATGTGTTTTGTTTTAGAATGCAAGAAAGAATTCTTTGCAAGATGTATAGCACTCTGGCTATCTGTAAACAAGTAATTTCCAACCTATTATTTTCCCAACTCATCCATGAAAAGTTGCAGCCATATCATCTCCTTTTCCACCTTTGTTGCAGCAACATACTTTTCCTCTATGGTGGATAAAGCAACCATATTTTGCAATCGAGAAATCCAACTCACTGTTGTCCCACCAACTGTAAATACATAACCTATGGTACTCTGCCTGATATCTATATCCCCTACCAAATCTGAGTCAACATAACCTTTTAAATTAGTATTAGAGCCCCTAAAACATAAACAATTATTGGATGTACCTTTCAAGTGCCTGAGAATCCATTTTACCGCGTTCCAATACTCAACTCCGGGATGACTCAAATACCTGCTAACAACTCCTATAACATGTGCAATATCCGGTCTTGTGCATACCATGGCATACATTAAACTACCTATAGTAGAAGCATATGGTACCTTGGACATTTTTTCTTCCTCCTCTTGTGTCTTTGGACACATATCCTTAGTTAATTTAACATGATTGGGAAAAGGTGTGTTGACAACTTTTGCATTCTCCATATGAAATCTCTGCAACACCTTTTCAACATAATTAGCCTGAGATAAAAACAATTTTCTATTTTTCCTATCTCTACATATTTCCATACCAAGGGTTTGTTTTGCTGCCCCCAAATCTTTCATAGTAAAAGATTTTGCTAACTGTTGTTTTAGCTCACGTATGTGATCCATGTTAGACCCAGCTACAAGCATGTCATCAACATATAAACACAAAATAATGTAGCTGTCATTATCCAACCTCTTAAAATAAACATAATGGTCAGAATTACACCTGTTGTAGCCTTGCTCAGCCATAAAACTATCAAATTTCAAGTACCTTTGCCGAGGTGCTTGCTTCAAGCCATATAAACTTTTCTTCAATCTGCACACTTGTTTCTCCTTACCTTTGACCTCAGATCCTTGTGGCTAGTCCATATATATTTCCTCTTCCAAATAACCATGGAGAAAGGTTGTTTTAACATCAATTTGTTATAAATGTAAATCTTCAGCAGCCACAATACTTTAAAAAATACGAATAGAAATCATTTTAACAACTGGAGAAAAAATATCATCAAAATCAATAACTTTTTTCTGTGCAAATCTCTTTACAACTAATCTAGCTTTAAATATTTTCTTACCTTCATCCTCCTCTTTCAGCCTATAAACCCATTTGTTTGGCAAAGCCTTTTTACCTGCAAGCAACTTGCATAATTCCCAAGTCTGGTTTTTTAGCAAGGAGTCCATTTCCTCTTCCATTCCATGCTCCCATTGAACCTTGGTATCCACCTACATATCTTCATCATAATATTCTAGTTCACGAGCATCAGTTAACAAAATAGTATACAAAGAGGTAGAGAATCTTTCAGTTGGTCTACTTATCCTTGAAGATCATCTAACAGGAGTTTGTGGTATTTGTTGTTGTTGTTGTTGCCCAAGATGAGGAACCACTGAAACATCATTGTTTGGAATATCATCCAACACTGCATAATCATTTTCTTTCTTCTCATGTTGCTGCAACGGATCTTTGTACAACACTTTCTCATTGAATATGACATCCCTACTTCTCACAATTTTTTAATTTTCAAAATCCCAAAGCCTATAACCAAATTCATCAATGCCATATCCAACAAATACACATTTCTTTGATTTTGCATCAAGCTTGGTTCTATTTTCAGAATCTACATGTGCAAATGTTTCACAACCGAAGGTTTTGAGAAAAGAATAACTCACCTTCTTACCTTTCCATGCTTCCTCTGGAATACCACAACCCAAAGGATTAGAGGGACCTCTATTAATTAAATAAACAACGTGTTTACAAATTCTACCCACATTTTTAAAGGCAGCCCAAGATGCAATCTGATAGTCTGTGCACGCTCCATTATTGTTCTATTCATGCGCTTAGCCACTCCATTTTCCTATGGAGTCCTTGGAACCGTTTTCTTTCTATGAATACCATTAAAGGAACAATAATCTTCAAACTCTTTGCTGCAATACTCACCACCATTATCATATCTGAGACATTTTATCTTTTTACCCGTCTCATTCTCAACCAATCTTCTCCATTTTTTAAAAGTTTCAAATACATTAGATTTCTGCCTAAGGAAATAAATCCATAGATTCCTAGTTGCATCATCAATGAATGTAACATAATATAGAGAGCCACCGATAGAAGATACCTGAGCTGGTCCCCATACATCCGTATGCACAAGCTCCAATTTCTCATCTTTCTTTTGCTTCCCATCCTTGAGAAAACTTACTCTCTTTTGTTTTCCATACACAACTTTCACAGAAATCCATATTAATACATTTTAGACCTGGTAAAACATTATTTGAATGAAGTACTTTCATACCTTTTGCACTCATATGCCCAAGTCTATTATGCCACAGTGTTGATTCAGAGTGCACAGTAAATGTATTATCTTCTACCTACTAAACTGCAGCAACTGTTCCTGAACATTGATCTTTTTTCGTAACAATTAAAGTAGAAGGAACAGTATGACCTATACAAAGATATAAGGTGCCTACTTTCACACTGTTTGCTTCCACTAAAGCACCCTTTGTGACCTTCCAATTTTTATCACTAAGTGTAACAACACAACCTTCATCATCTAGTTGCCCTGTTGAAATTAAATTTCTGCTTAACTTTGGAACATGCCTTACTTCACATAGTAGCCAATGATTCCCATTCTGGAACTTAATCTTGATTCTTCCCTTTCCAACAATCTGACAGAGTTCGTTATCTCCTAAATAAACTAGCCCAAATCCCCTTGGACATAATCAAGAAAATAACTTCTATGGGGGGTAGCATGAAATGAATCCCCTGAATCTAACACCCAAGAATCATCGGCATTATCAAGGGAAAGAATCAAAGCATCCTCATCAGATTTATTACTTACCACATTTGCCTCTTTACTTCCTTCCTTCCTTTTTGTCTCCTTTATTTTTCTGAGACCAACAATTTTTCTTCAAATGACCCGGCTTACCACAGTACCAGCAATCCCTCTTGTCTCTAGATTGGGACCTTCTATCCTTTGATTTTCCTCGTGACTTCCCACAATTTCTGAAATTGTTTCCTCTCTCCTTTGTTCTTCCCTTGTTTTCTACATTTAAAACACTGCCTAATGTGGATGTTCCACCTGAGCTTTTCCTGCGAATTTCCTCGCTCAAAATAACACAAACAACATCATCAAATTTCAATGCATTCGAACCAGAAACAAAATTGCTAACAACCATTACCAAGCTATTCAAGCTTTCAGGCAAAGAACACAGAATCAAAAGAGCCCTAACTTCTTCATCAAAGTTTACTTTTATAGAAGTTAATTGACTGGTGACCGTATTAAACTCATTTAAATGATCAGTAATTGACCCACCTTCTACCATTTTCATATTAAATAAACGCTTCATAAGAAATACCTTATTTGAAGCGGAAGGCTTTTCATACAACTTCACCAGGGTTTCCATCAAATCCTGAGTTGTCTTTGTTGTTTTAATATTGAATGCCATCGATTGTGCCAAGCATAAATGAATACTGCCAAGAGCCTTTCTATCCAAAATCTCCCAGTCCTCATCAGACATTTCTACGAGTTTCTTGGTTTTCCCTTCCAATGGCTGCCATAAATCCTTCTGATAGAGATAGTCCTCCATCTGCATCTTCCATAACTGATAGTTCTACCCATTAAACTTCTCAACCTTCTTACCCTCATCTACCATTTCTCCCACTCAACTGTGAGACCTTCCTACAGATGATAATCGAAACAAAACCTGCTCTGATACCACTTGTTAGGGTTAGAAATGACAGATATCTAACAATTAAATACAGATTTAATTAATAAACAGAGAAACTAAAACACATAGAATAAATCATAACACAAAGAATTTAACGTTGTTCACCCAATCCGAACTACATCCACCAAACCGCAGCCATCCAATACTTTTATTATCCAATACAAAACTTATTACATTCTTGCAAATAATCTGCAAGGATACATGCCGGGGTGTACAGTATACTATGGGATATACATTATAACATGATCAGTTGCCACATACCAACAATCTGCCACTTGCAGACTGATCAAGCTCCACACCAACACACCTAGTATGTTCCTTCATGACATAATCTAGAGAGAGGAAGTTCCAAAAAGAGTTAGCCACTCCAAAAATAATTTTTTCATCCCAAAACTATAGAGGAAGGCTAGGCAGCTAAACCCAGGTTGGGAGCATTGCCACCAAATGGGTTGTGGGATCAAAGCCTAGTCTCCATTTGCACAAAGTGATACTCTATTTACCAAAGAACCAAGGGCCTCTACTGAGGGTAGACACATGGTCCTCATGAAGGGAGAAGCTAAAGCAAAATAAACAATTCAAAAGGGCCAAAGTGGTGAAGGAACATTTGACCGCCCAATGGGAAGAAGCCCACTTACAAATAGTCTCAATATTAGGTTGCCTTCCCACAAATCTACCAATGAGATAATTTTCCATTTTGGATAATGAATTATCCAAAGAGGGGTCCTTGATTTTTATAGTGATATCCTCCTCTAAATATAGAATCTAGACCCCATCCATGACCGCACTGGCTTTTTTGGGAAAAAATTATTTCTAGTTAAGCAGTGGTGGTACCCTTTCCTAGACAAAGGGGATAGGAGGAGACGTAGAAGACTCATAATTTCCATTGGGAGACGCACCTTGCCCAATCGAAGAGCCAAAAACAACTCACACCAAATGATGGGAACTAGGAGATTCTTGCCTAACTCCATCAGCCTACATGCCACTCATTTAAAAAAAAAAAATCATCGTAGTGAAAGTTGTTCAACTATTGAAGAATTTATTAGTTGTCCAACTTTCTTTCAATACTTCCTAAGAGGTTTTCAATCTCTATTATTATAATTACTGATAGGATGGTCCTATGAATGTGTTAGCTCCCAAAAACGCAGGTAAGAATACATCAAGAGGTTGCCAATCACTTGATATGTTTTAGGGTAACAGAACAAGGTTTGAAACAATTAAACCCTCTACTCTTCAGGTGTTGCTAGACCTAGGAGGGTGTACCTAAAATGAATGAAGCAGAGTTAATCTATGGTTTTTCCTCTTGTAGTGATTTTATCCACAATGGCAGATGGAAGTGGACAAAATGGATCAAACTTGGTGTGGATTGTATGCTAAAATGAAAACTAACTCCTACTATGTTTAGTCAACAAATGTAAAAAAATTTATGAATGAGACTGAATGATGTAAATGGTGAGACTAGTGCCTTTATAGGGTATGCAGAGTCAAGGGAAATCTAAGATGAGTGCTCTGTTCTGGCAAGAATTCAACCTGTTGAGCATATGATCTGGTTTATAGCTTGTATAAATATGCAAGGTCGTAATTACCAAGTTCTTCTTAAATGATCCAATTGATATCTTCTGATTACTATGATCAACTTAGAGGATTTAATCTTTGCTAGAAAGAACCAATAAATTAATAATACAGTTACATCAAATGTGTATTGATAAACTGGAAGTAAACTCACTACACCAATTTAAACAATCAGATAACACCACATTGGAGACAACTTCGATAATATTTTCAATAGACACAATAAACAACTGATACCAGAAACAATTGAGACAAATCAAAAGACTTTCATTGATATCTCCATAATCTTATACATGCAACATAGTCTCATTTTGTCAAAACATGGTTCTGAATTGTATCTACTTTATCCTACTGTATCACTACTACCGTCTTGTTCCATTTGAAATTTGGAATAGAAATTTATACGTTGTGTACACGAAAGGACACTTCCTTTCGGTAATCATACGTTTACATAACAAACATTTAAGAAAGTAATTAGGCTCTATTTAGCCACAAGTGAGTTTTTGTGAGATGGTCCAAATAATCCCGTGCTCGTATGTGTTGGCATCTCCAACTGCGTTCCGGATTGTAATTTCCATCTTGACCATTTCCTCATTCCGCTTGCTCACTTCTTCCAAAGATGTATCTTCTGCAGCAGCTATCCTCAAGACCTTGTTCAATATTGATTCACATTCATGTTTCCATCTGGTGGCCTCCTTCAATTCCCCATTGTCGTTACAGAACGTAATCACATTCTTTTAAGCAGCATCCATCAACCCCTGCTCATCCCCCTGCAATTCATCATAGAATTTCTAATGACGATTGATTATATGATTTGCAGCCTCAAGTGTTGTACTGCTAGAATCATCTCTTTCAGCCAATTCATGAAACCTTTCCATAATGCGCCCATCCATTCTTGTATGTTCTTTTAATGTAGCAAGGGTATTAGAGTATTTTCCCCATAATTTATTTAACCAGGATGTTACATTATCCTGCCTCCTTTTGATAATTGTTGTGATTGCATCATGTTTTCCCTGAGAATAAGCACTTGTCCCTACCCATTGATCTTTTTCCTGAGAACTTTCTCCTTGAGTGAGCATTTTAGTTGGTCCCATTGAAATACCAACTAAATCCTTTAACCTGTCATTTTCTCTCATCATCCTTTCATTATTATCCTTGTACATCTCCCTTTCTTTGATTAGCATTTGGATTTGTGCTTTGTTTAGCTTTGCAATATTCACCCCTATTTCTACAGTAGCTACAGGGTCAGCTTCTCCAACCTTCAAATTCATAAAATGGCCAAATGCCTTCTCAGTGTCAATTACTATTGATTTTCTGTGGGGTGGATATAAGGCCCATATCATCAATGACCCCTCATCAGTATTGTACTTTGACCCAACATATACCTCTATTACACTTTCTTTGTCAAGTTTATGTGTTGCATTACTATCTCTTACGAAACTATCAAAAACAAGAACAAAATTTAAATCAAGTCCAGGGAAAATCATTACACCAGCATTTTCTAACATTTTCCTCCCTTTCTCAGGGGTCATATTTGTCATTTCATCATCCACACATTTTCTTAATTGACCTAGTAGTTGTTCTTCATTTCTTGAAGTGACATCATCAACATTTTCTCTTATTTCCTTCCCCTTCTGTTTGTACAGGAATGCCTTGAATTATGAGGAATTTATAAATTCATCATCTGAGACAAAGGACCTGTATTCCATGTGCCTTGCATCTATATCCCCACTTTCAATACTCTGTTCTCTGTTTGGGAAGACATAATGCTGAATTCTCATCTTAGACACCTTTTCTGCTCTGTCCTTAGGCACATTGTCCTTTGGTGCTCCCTCATCTCCTAAAGATAATAATTCTACATCTGGTAGCTCTTGGTTATATTTTTCCACAACCATCTCAACTTCATCTTCATCCAAATTTCTTATCATGTCATCAAAAGGATAGGGTACATGCAGATACCCTCCAAGTTTTATCTTTGTCTTAGCAGAATTAATATAACCTTCAAGATCAAAATCCTTTATGGGTGGCCCTTTCTTCTAATTATAATGCATCAATCTATCAAGAATTGAATTATACCCTTCTTTGGCTAATACTGTGAAGCCACCAAAACACAGTGTACTAGGCATAAAAGCTTGTTTCCCAAAGGAACTGAAATGCATCACACTACAATAGTCCATTTCCCTGACAATCTCTATGTATGCAATTCCATTCGGAACTGTCTTTGGCAGGATAAAAGGAGCATCTTCGAACCCATAGACTTTAATCATTGTAGCTCCTTCCAAACAATACCAGTCACCCCAGTTATGATCAATTGGCCCGTTGAAGTCTTTGGGCTGAAGGAATCTCTTAATCTCATTAGATAGTGAATAGTTGCACGGATTATTGTACAATTTATACAATTTTTTTACAAAATATTCCTCAAAATGAATATAACTAGCATTAGCAAATCTACTGTCCCAAGTAGCAATCCACATTTGAATAGGCAATGCATCACCTTCTTACCAACTTGAGAAATTTTCATCTCTGTAGGCCACACACCCAGCTCCTATCCAAAATATAGTACTAAATGCATCAACAATGAATAGTGCCTGAGATGAACAATAGGAGCTCCACTTTTGATAGCCATTAACCCTGAATCAAGCCCCTTAGCAATGTATGAAGCAAAGTCAAATGGCCTAGAGTTATGATATTGGATATCTGCTATAATGACCATTGGCACTATTGACATGAATTCTGGGGCATCCATTCCCAACACTTGACATACAGAAAAATATGTATACTTCATATAGGGCTCAAATAAGTCAACATGATAAAGAGGCCCTTCATTGTCCTGTAGGGGTTCTGGCTTGTTGCCCTGTTTAACCCTATGAATCGGCAACCTCCAGCCCTTATATATTGTATCCATCCTTGAAAATTCTTTCTCCAATTCTTCAGGGATGATTTCTTCATTACAGAATCCCTCTAATTTGAAAACCTCACCAATTGCATCTTTAGACAGATATATCTGTGGTTTTCCGGATGGATCACAGATAGCTTTGAACTTTTGTTCATAATGGTCAGCAAGTAGCTTAACCAATTCTGCATTTACAAATACATTGGGACATACCAATTTTCCTACATTCAGCTTCCACAGATTGCAAACTGGTTCAAAACAGTTCCTCCTATGATAATGGAAATTGAAAAGCTCATATCCCCTCACAACAGTCCAGACATCACCTACGAACTTGCACTTATCATCTAATTTGTCAATTTCTTCCCTAATTTGTGCGGAGCTTCTAGCTTTAGGCCCTGAACAAGGTAGTTGATCAATAAGGTCTTGGTTTAGTCTTCATTCAAGGCCCTTGTGTTCTATATCAGCCTTCTTTTTTTCCCTTTTGGTTGACTACTCTCACCAAGATTTCTACCCTTAGCTTTTCCAGAAGCAGAAGAATCCATTGTTTTAAGATTTATAGAAGATAGAATCAGAAAGCTTTAAAATGCAATAACTTACAGTATTTTGTTCAAGCTCCCCAAGCTAAAAAATGTCTTGGTTCTTTGTTCCGCACTGATAAATTTTTTGCAATCAACTCAACAATGATGCATCAACTAAACACACACTGTTATATTCCGTCGCGCCATTAATGAAGCACGAATAACATTCAATTGGAGCTAGCACTGTCGCATCAGACGTCTTATCGGTGAGAGATTTTCAAATTTGGGGCAAAGTCCTTTTACAACGTTTATTAACCCTTTCACCAAGACACTTTGCAGTTATACAGACACCTGGAATAGCTATCACTCATGTTACATGTGTCGCTGTAACAACCTCGAGTCGGGGAGACGTCTCATAGATTTCATTAAGTCTTACCGAAATGCATTCTTCATTGTATTCTCCAATCAGTAAGACAATTCACATTCGCCAAGACATTCTGCCGAAAACCTTTAGCTTTGCCGAATACTTCCACATGCATCATTCAGCGAGACATAATGTATTTGCTATAACTCTACGCCGATATCCATAAGTTTGGCCGAAATGACCCTTCAATGTGTTAGTCGGTATAGAGTGTTAAACTCGCCATGACATTACAACGATGCTTCAATCCTTTGCCGATAAGGCTTTTCAAATGTCATTCAGCAAGACACTTATGTTTCGCTATGACCTTCACCCGAATATGATTTCTTATGCCGATATGTATCTCTTCTGTCATGAAAAGCAAAGATATGTCCTGTCGATAGCCTGCAACAAGAATTAGTGAATAATACATAGGTCGGGGAGACATTTTCTCTGTCTTGCCGAAATGGAGAATGTGATGAAATATAACAATTTAGATGGATTCAAACGGATTATGTGACAGAATATGAGCAAGGCAACACAAGGAAGGGATTTTATGCTTATGTCAAATACTCAATTTGGATACTTATGAATGCAAATGACTTTGAAAATTTGTAAAATTTTACAGTTCTAATAGTGGCTCCGTCTGGGGATGAATGATAGTAAGATTATTGCAAGGATCTAGATTTCTGGGTGAGCAGACCAAGTATGAAGCAATGGACTATGTGAGCAAAATGGAACAAGTGGGATGATCCTACACTATTGTACATGGAAAAAGAAAAATTATTTTGAAAAAGAAAGTCAGGAATGTCCATGTACCGGCAAGTCCTACTCCTTTTGATTCCTATACTACTGTGCATGGAAGATACAATTTTAAGAGGATTATTAAGGATTGTCCATGCACTGGCAACCCTAAGTTGTTTGTACTACTCAAGAGAAAAAATGCTTCAGAAATTGCCCATGTACAAGCAATTCCTGATCCTCACCAATCATATTCTACAAATAATATGAATCCTCTCCCTGCTTTCCAATCACCGCAAAAGGACCCAACCACAAGGCTTCAAACTTTCCATGTTTTCCTTTCTCCTAGCACCTTGCATTCCACATTAATACTAAATCACCTTCTGCAAATTTTCTATCTTTTTTCTTTTTTGTCAAATAAATATTTCATCTGCATTTGCAATTTCATATTTTGACCTTGGGCAGTTCTCCTCATTTCATCAAGTTCTGCTAGTTGCTCCATCCTTTCCTCCATAGGCTCAGAAATATCTAAATCTTCTTGAAGGACAAACTTATACACTGGTAACAAGTTTTGCAATGGCATCCTGGCCTGTGTTCCATATACCAATTCAAATGGAGATTTCCCTATTGCCCTTTTTATTGTAATCCTATCAGCCTAGACTGCCATCTTTAGTTTTGAATCCCAAGCTTTCTTATTCTGAACCGACATTCTTCTTATAATCTTTAGAAGACTCTTATTTATGGATTATGCTTGTCCATTGGCCTGTGGATGATAAGGGGTTGTATAAGAGATAATAATACCATATGTGCTGCAAAAGGTTATGAACTCATCTGATTTGAAGCACAGCCCATTATTAGTGATCAACCTCACTGGTGCTCCAAATCTAGTAATGATGTTGTCCAATAGAAAATTTGTCACAACTTTACTTGTAGCCTGTTTAGTTGGGATTGCTTCTACCCATTTTGTAAAGTAATCAATGGCTACCAATATCCACCTATGTCCATTACTTGATTTTTCTTGTATTTCTCCTATGAAATCAATTCCCCATTGATGGAAAGGGGCGTCAGCTTGCAAGGGCCAAAGGGGCAAAGATCCTTGGTATTTCAATTTTCCATAAAACTTCTGGCAGGCCTCACATTTTCTAACATATGCATAAGCATCATTAAAAATATTTGGCCAGTAATAGCCTACCCTAAGAATTTTATGTGCAGTTGTCTTTGCAGAATAATGTCCTCCACAGACTCCATGCATTTCACACAAGATATGCTTAGCTTGTGATTCATCTAGGCACAACAATAGTATACCATCTCTATTTTTCCAGAACAAATCATCATTCATGAAAACATACTTAGATGCCTGCAACTTCAGAGTTATTTTCTGATTGTCACTCATTCCCTCTGGACACTTCATACATTTTAAATAATGCATGATATCAGTATACCATGGAGTATGCTCAATGCTTGCAATTACAGTTTCTTCTTCCACATTGCAAATTTGATTTGCTTCAATGTTTGCCTCTGTCATTAGTCTAGCCAAGCCTTGACCTCTCACTAGCTTAGTGATTTGTATCTCCATGTCAAATTCTTGGATTTTGTTAATCCACCTGCATCTTTTCCCTGTTACTTCAGATTGTGTCAAAATATTTTTGACAGCTGCATGAGGAACATAAGCAACTACCTTTGCTACAACAAGATATGGTCTGAAAGCTTTTACAGCTTTTACCAATGCAAATGCTTGTTTCTCCATTATATCGTACTTTAATTCTGACCCCTGTAATGATTTACTAAAGAAAGACACTGGCTGCTCATGACCATCCTCATTCTTCTACAACATGACAGCAACCATAGTATGCATTGAAGCAAAAGAAAATATCTGAAAAGGTTTTGAAAAATTTGGAGACTTAAGGACAGGAGCCTCTTTGATAGCCCTTTGATGGATATAAAGGCTTTCAAAGCCTCTGCAGTCCATTCCACCTTCTGTCCTTTTCTCAACATTTTTGCTATGGGTTTAATTATTTCAGCAAAGTTAGACACAAACCTCCTAACAAAGTTAATTTTCCCAAAGAATGACTGTATGGCTTTAATATTTTTAGGGACAGGGATTTTATCAATAGCCTCCACCCTTTCAAGATCTACCTTGATACCTTCTTTTGAAACTATATGCCCTAAAATCTTACCCTCTGTAACTACAAAATGATATTTTTTAGGGTTTAAGCTAATACCATATTCTAGGGCTCTTATAAATACCTTTTCCAAATGTTGAACATGATCTTCAGCATTCTTTGAGTAAGCAGTCAGGTCATCCTGATACACTACCATGATAGCATTGATCAAATCTGCAAATGCTACATCCATTGCTCTCTGGAAAGTTGCTCCTGCATTTGTGAGACCAAATGGCATTCTCAAATAAACATAAGTTCCCCAAGGAGTTGTGAATGTTGTCTTGTACTGCTCAGATTCTTTAACCTTAACCCGGTTATACCCTAAAAATTTGTCCATCATAGACAGCAATTTGAAGCCTGTCACTTTATGCAATATTGCCTCCATATTAGGCAGAGGATAATTGTCTTTGAGGGATGCCATATTCAGATTTCTAAAATCCACACATAGTCTTATGTCTCCATTCTTCTTTCTCATAGGGACCAAGTTTGAGACCCATGTTGAATGCCTGATTGGCTTAATGATTCCACCATCTCTGAGCTTGGCCAATTCTTCTTGCATTTTAGGCTCTAGAGTTGGATTTATAGGTCTTTGCTTCTGTCTGAATGGTTTAGCATCTAGCTTCAATGGTATCTCATGCTGAAACAAGTCCTCCCTATATGCCTTTAGATCCTCATAAGACTAGGCGAATACATGTTTATATTTTCTCAATAATTCTATTAACATTCTTCTAATTTTAGGGCTTATCTTTTTCCTAATGTACACCCCTTTTGGTGCCAGCTCAGTCCCTAAATTAATTTCTTCGATGTCTTCTCTTTTGACTGCTGTCTATTTCATAAGGGACCAATCACCTCCATCATACACCCTCTCAAGTGATACTAATCTTTTGGGAAGTTTATTTGTTTTAAGCTATAGGATCTCTTTCCCAAATACTGTTTGTTTCCTATCCACTTCTTCAACAAAGGCATTGAAGTCAATTTCTTGGGCTTCATACTGATCAATACAATGGAGAAACTTTAACAGGTTAGTATCATCATTAAAAACCTGCCAGCTATATATATTATCAGGCACAGCGGGCCTTGTCTTGAATTCAATTTGTGGCACTCCAGCCAATGTAACATCATCCTTCTTCAGTGCTACATTTACAAGAAAGTCCACCATTATATTCTTCGACCTGTCAATCCACTCAATTGAAAAAGCATCAAATAACTAGATTGTGTCCCATACAACATTTCTATACTATTTCAATCTCTTATGCTTTACTGCATACTTTGACTTGATTTGTGAGACAACCAACTCAAAATCCCCTTAGACAGTCAGTAACTTGATTGTATGTTTCAGAACAATATTCAAACCTGTCAATAGAGCCTCATATTCTGTCACATTGTTTGTACATTCAAATGATAGCAGAAATGAATACTTGAATGTAACACCCTCAGGTGAAACAATACTACCCTTGCCCATTACCTTCTTGACTGCAAGCTCCATCAAAGTACATCTTCCATACACCGTTGTAGTCTTGTGCAACATTCTTCTCAATTGGGTCAGTATTGACCAACTCTGGCTGGGCTGGTTCTATTTTGAAACTTCCAAGATCAACATCACAAAAATAGTTGATTTGCTCTTGTGGTACACAGTCAACAAGCTGGTTCATCCTTGGCTCTCTATACAACTTCACCTCTTGGCCATTCACCGGAATTGTTGCATAAGATAGATCGAACTGAACATTTCCACCAACAGCTGTTGTCCACTGTCTTGCTAAGAGCATTCCAAACTGGGGAGGGGTTTCAATTACTGTTATATCAATATTATAAGCCACTTGAGGATAAGCAGCCAGCTTGACTTCAACATCCTTTATGATACCTACCACAGGAATAGGTCGGTTATCCATTGCATAGCTTTTCCCTTCATGTGTATCCACCCACATGCCTAGTTATTTCATCACTCCTACTGGCATAATATTCATGGCAGCACCAGAATCAATCATGCAGTTCCTCAACAATTTATTATTTATTAGTAATGTAGTAAAGAAGGGATCAACCTGTGGGGGGCTTGTCAATACATTACTTAAGCAGATTTCTAGGATATTTACCCTTTCTTGTTTACCACTTGCCCTAGTAACTACCTTGCTATCAGAATTCACAGGTATTTCATTTTCATTTGTTATCAACTGGACAACACTATCTCTGTACTCCTTAATCTTCATCATCTCAAGTAATGGAATAGACATCTTCACCTGAGATAGGGCCTGAGTGAAATCAAAGGACGATCCTTCCATTTTGACTACTTTCTTTTGTTCTAATATTTCTCCTTTGTTATCTTCTTTTTCTCTTTTGTTTGGCTGATCAGGCTTGAGTAATTCTTTGTATAATTTCTTTGCTTCCTCCTTTTGAGCAGATTTTTGTTCATTCTTATCATGCTGTTTGTTTTCAGTCTTCTTCAAAACTCCTTGTGAACTCTTTTGATCCTTCATAAAGATACCCCTAGGAACACCCTCTTTCTCATTTACCATCCTATTCCTCAACCAATTCTTACTCTTTGCTTCTTCTACTGCAACAATAGTTAATCTTTCTATCTCTTCCTCAGTAAGTCTTCTAACATTATATTGAGTAGGCACCTCAACAGGTTGTGGTTTTGCATATTCATCCTCAGAGTCAGAGAAGACTTGCTGCTCAGCCATATGGACATTGTACCTTTGTTTTGGAACATCATACTCATAACCTCCCTCCTTTGAGGATGATTACCTCTCATCAACATGGTGAAAAGCATTTGAAGTTAAATAAATCGTGTGATCTTCTCCACCATCTCCCATTAGCACTCCTTCTTGCATCCTCTGAGCTACAACACAATAATCAGGGGAATGTGGCTTATCACAAACCTCACAAAAATAATTGTTATTCACCATATACGTTCCCTTCTTTCTCAATGGATCAGGAGTCTCCTTGTTTCTAGGCCCATCTATTATAGGTTTCCCATCTTTCCAGTTTGTGTTATAAGGCATGTCATGCAGTCTAGGCCTCTCATTCCTATATGTGTTCTCCTACTTATATTGATAATTATTGTTTTGTTGAGGAGCCCTAGGGTTGTCTCTTTTATTCATTATCCCCGTAGCCTTTCTATTGTTCTCAATCGTTAATGTTATTTTCTGTGCTTCAGCCAAGTCCCTTGGGAACCTATTTCTCAACTCATACCCAGTTTTAGGATCAAACACATTCAAATAAACACTTAGTGCTATAGGGTCTGGTAACTTTGATCCAGGAGGTATTTTGTTCTATAGTTTATTGAATCTTCTATTGAAATCAAAGATTGAATCATTCTGACCTTTCTGAATTCGAATTAGTTCATGGAGAGCAGCATCTAGTGCACTTAGATTCCCAAATTGCTTAAGTAATCGATCATGAAATATCTGGAGAGAATCAATAGACGCTATTGATAGGCTGTTGAACTAGTCCCTAGCCTCTTCAATAAGAGACATCATGAACAATCTCATGTGTAGGTCTTCATAAGGTACATCCAAATCTTGAATGAAGGCATTAAAACTCCTCAAATGATCCTCAGCTGTGATTGCATTACTCCCTATAAATTTAGGCACTAAACCTCTCCAACTGCTATCCATGGGGTAAGGATATAATTGAAATCCTGCCAGATCAAATTGTCTAATTGTGGTAGTATACTGATGAGGAGGAGGATTAGGTGGGTACTGATATTGGTACATAGGGTTATTATACTATGTGTTATGCTGAGGGATAAAATATTGACCATGAGGTGGTGGCATATTGGTATGTTGTGTGGGGATGTAATGAGGATGATTTGGTTGTCTATATTGGTTCCCACTCTGATTGTAAGGAACATTTTGTTGATTGGAGGGTCCTGCACCATGATCACCCTGCTTGTGAGGTGGAACATACTTTGAGCCACCAGCCGTCTGATCAGCAATTTGGGCTTTCTATAATTTAGCCTCCAACTCCTTTATCTTTCTTTCTTGTTGTTCCAATTGTGCCTTTACCTCATCAGAAATCGAGACCTTATGATTTTCTTTAGCAATTTCATGATTAACCTCCATCTGTTCATCATATTCATGCTAGATTGTGATTTGTTCTGCTTCCAACTCAGCTCTAAATTTAGTCTATTTCTAAGGATCGAGATAAAAAGGATTTCTCTGATCCTCTGGGGTATGAGGCTCTGTGCTTGAGTTGTCTCTCCAGGTATCATAACTATTATATGTTTCACCATGTGGTATTGATGATTTATTATTATTTGTTAAGCACATATCCTCACTTTTCCCTTTACCCTTGTCAGGCTTATCATCTTTATGTGTCCATCTACTATTTCCAGCAGGGGCTCCACAATGACCTCCCTTGAATTGAAATCTTCTTCCATTCATGTTGAGATGTTTTTATCAGAGTCGCCACTCCTTTCTTACAAGTGAGAAAATATTTGATATTTCCCAGCGGATTCTTATACAAGGTTTCTGACTCTATAACTAAGGCTTTGATTCTGATTTGATGATCTCCCTAGTAAAGTCACCAATTTGTTAGCTCTCAAAATGCAGGTAAGAATACCTCAAGAGGTTGCCAATCACTTGATACATTTTAGGGTAACAGAATAAGGTTTGAAACAATTAAACCCTCTACTCTTCAAGTGTTGCTGGACCTAGGCGGGTGTACCTAAAATGGATGAAGCAGAGTTAATCTATGGTTTTTCCTCTTGCGGTGATTTTATCCACAATGGCAGATGGAAGTGGACAAAATGGATCAAACTTGGTGTGGATTGTATGCTAAAATGAAAAATAACTCCTAACATGTTTAGTCAACAAATGTAAAAAAAGTTATGAATGAGACTGAATGATGTAAATGGTGAGACCAGTGCCTTTATAGGGTATGCAGAATCAAGGGAAATCTAAGATGAGTGCTCTATTCTCACAAGAATTCAAGTTGTTCAGCCTATGATCTGGTTTATAGCTTGTATAAACATGCAAGGTCGTAATTACCAAGTTCTTCTTAAATGATCCAATTGATATCTTCTGATTACTATGATCAACTTAGAGGATTTAATCTTTGCTGGAAAGAACCAATAAATTAATCATATAGTTACATCAAATGTGTACTGATAAACTAGAAGTAAACTCGCTACACCAATTTAAACAATCAGATAACACCACATTGGAGACAACTTCGATAATATTTTCAATAGACACAATAAACAACTGATACCAGAAACAATTGATACAAATCAAAAGACTTTCATTGATATCTCCATAATCTTATACATGCGACATAGTCTCATTTTGTCAAAACATGGTTCTGAATTGTATCTACGTTATCCTACTATATCACTACTACCATCTTGTTCCATTTGAAATTTGGAATAGAAATTTATACGTTGTGTACACGAAAGGACACGTCCTTTCGGTAATCATACGTTTACATAACAAACATTTAAGAAAGTAATTAGGCTCTATTTAGCCACAAGTGAGTTTTTGTGAGATGGTCTAAATAATCTCGGCGCTCGTATGTGTTGGCATCTCCAACTACATTCCGCATTGTAATTTCCATCTTGACCATTTCCTCATTCTACTTGCTCACTTCTTCCAAAGATGTATCTTCTACAGCAGCTGTCCTCAAGACCTCGTTCAATATTGATTCACATTCATGTTTCCATCTGGTGGCCTCCTTCAATTCCCCATTGTCGTCAGAGAACGTAATCACAATCTTTTTAGTAGCATCCATCAACCCCTGTTCATTGGCCTGCAATTCATCATAGAAGCTCTAATAACGATTGATTATATGATTTGTAGCCTCAAGTGTTGTACTGCTAGAATCATCTCTTTCAGCCAATTCATGAAACCTTTCCATAATGCGCCCATCCATTCTTGTATGTTCTTTTAATGCAGCAAGGGTATGAGAGTATTTTCCCCATAATTTATTTAACCAGGATGTTACATTATCCTGCCTCCTTTTGATAATTGTTGTGATTGCATCATGTTTTCCCTGAGAATAAACACTTGTCCCTACCCATTGATCTTTTGCCTGAGAAATTTCTCCTTGAGTGAGCATTTTAGTTGGTCCCATTGAAATACCAACTAAATCTTTTAACCTGTCATTTTCTCTCATCATCCTTTCATTATTAGCCTTGTACATCTCCCTTTCTTTGATCAGCATTTGGATTTGTGCTTTGTTTAGCTTTGCAATATTCACCCCTATTTCTACAGTAGCTACAGGGTCAGCTTCTCCAACCTTCAAATTCATAAAATGGCCAAATGCCTTCTCAGTGGCAATTACTATTGATTTTCTGTGGGGTGGATATAAGGCCCATATCATCAATGATCCCTCATCAGTATTGTACTTTGACCCAACATATACCTCTGTTACACTTTCTTTGTCAAGTTTATGTGTTGCATTACTATCTCTCAAGAAACTATCAAAAACAAGAGAAGAATTTAAATCAAGTCCAGGGAAAATCATTACACCAGCATTTTCTAACATTTTCCTCCCTTTCTCACGAGTCATATTTGTCATTTCATCATCCACACATTTTCTTAATTGACCTAGTAGTTGTTCTTCATTTCCTAAAGTGACACCATCAACATTTTCTCTTATTTCCTTCCCCTTCTGTTTGTACAGGAATGCCTTGAATTATGGGGAAATTATAAATTCATCATCTGAGACAAAGGACCTGTATTCCATGTGCCTTGCATCTATATCCCCACTTTCAATACTCTATTCTCTGTTTGGGCAGACATAATGTTGAATTCTCATCCTAGACACCTTTTCTGCTCTGTCCTTAGGCACATTTTCCTTTGGTGCTCCCTCGTCTCCAAAAGATAATAATTCTACATCCGGTAGCTCTTGGTTATATTTTTCCAAAACCATCTCAACTTCACCTTCATCCAAATTTCTTATCATGTCATCAAAAGGATAGGGTACATGCTGATACCCTCCAAAGTTTATCTTTGTCTTAGCAGAATTAATATAACCTTCAGGATCAAAATCCTTTCTAGGTGGCCCTTTCTTCAAATTATAATGCATCAATCTGTCAAGAATTGAATTATTCCCTTCTTTGGCTAATACTGTGAAGTCACTATAACATAGTATACTAGGCATAAAAGCTTGTTTTCCAAAGGAACTGAAATGCATCACACTACAATAGTCCATTTGCTTGACAATCTCTAAGTATGCAATTCTATTCGGAACTGTCTTTGGTAGGATAAAAGGAGCATCTTCGAACCCATAGACTTTGATCATTGTAGCTCCTTCCAAATAATACCAGTCACCCCAATTATGATCAATTGGCCCGTTGAAGTCTTTGGGCTGAAGGAATCTCTTAATCTGATTAGATAATGAATAGTTACATGGATAATTGTACAATTTATACAATGTTTTTACAAAATATTCCTCAAAATGAATATAACTAGCATTAGCAAATCTACTGTCCCAAGTAGCAATCCACATTTGAACAGGCAATGCATCACCTTCTTACCAACTTGAGAAATTTTCATCTCTGCAGGCCACACACCCAGCTCCTGTCCAAAATATAGTACTAAATGCATCAACAATGAATAGTGCCTGAGATGAACAATAGGAGCTCCACTTTTGATAGCCATTAACCCTGAATCAAGCCCCTTAGCAATGTATGAAGCAAAGTCAAATGGCCTAGAGTTATGATATTGGATATCTGATGTAATGACTATTGGCACTATTGACATGAATTCTGGGGCATCCATTCCCAACACTTGACATACAGAAAAATATGTATACTTCATATAGGGCTCAAATAAGTCAACTTGATAAGGAGGCCCTTCATTGTCCTGTAGGGGTTCTGGCTTGTTGCCCTATTTAATGCTATGAATAGGAAACCTCCAGCCCTTATATATTGTATCCATTCTTGAAAATTCTTTCTCCAATTCTTCAGGGATGATTTCTTCATTACAGAATCCTTCTAATTTGAAAACCTCACCAATTGCATCTTTAGACAGATATATCTGTGGTTTTCCAGATGGATCACAGATAGATTTGAACTTTCGTTCATAATGGTCAGCAAGTAGCTTAACCAATTCTGCATTTACAAATACATTGGGACATACCAATTTTCCTACATTCAGCTTCCACGGATTGTAAACTGGTTCAAAACGGTTCCTCCTATGATAATGGAAATTGAAAAGCTCATATCCCCTCACAACAGTCCAGACATCACCTACAAACTTGCACTTATCATCTAATTTGTCAATTTCTGCCCTAATTTGTGCGGACCTTTTGGCTTTAGGCCCTGAACCAGGTAGTTGATCAATAAGGTCTTGGTTTAGTCTTCATTCAGGGCCCTCGTGTTCTGTATCAACCTTTTTTTTCTTCCCTTTTCGTTGACTACTCTCACCAAGATTTCTACCCTTAGCTTTTCTAGAACCAGAAGACTCCATTGTTTTAAGATTTATAGAAGATAGAATCAGAAAGCTTTAAAATGTAATAACTTACAGTATACTGGTCGAGCTGCCCAAGCTAAAAAATGTCTTGGTTCTTTGTTCCGCACTGATAAATTTTCTACAATCAACTCAACAATGATGCATTGACTAAACACACATGGTTATATTCTATCGCGCCATTAATGAAGCATGAATAACATTCAATTGGAGCTGGCACTGTCGCATCAGATGTCTTATTGGTGAGAGATTTTCAAATCTAGGGCGAAGTCCTTTTACAACGTTTATTAACCCTTTCGCCAAGACACTCTGCAATTATACCGACACCTAGAATAGCTATCACTCATGTTATATGTGTCACTGTAACAACCTCGAGTTGGGGAGATGTCTCATAGATTTCATTAAGTCTTACCGAAATGCATTCTTCATTGTATTCTCTAGTCGGTAAGACAATTCACATTCGCCAAGACATTCTGCCGAAAACCTTTAGCTTTGCCGAATACTTCCACATGCATCATTTGGCGAGACATAATGTATTCACTATAACTCTACGCCGATATCCATAAGTTTGGCCGAAATGACCCTTCAATGTGTTAGTTGGTATAGAGTGTTAAACTCGCCATGACATTACAACGATGTTTCAATCCTTTGCCGATAAGGTTTTTCAAATGTCGTTTGGCAAGACAGTTATGTCTCGCTATGACCTTCACCCGAATATGATTTCTTATGCTGATATGTATCTCTTCTGTCGTCGAAACAAAAGATATGTCCTGTCGATAGCCTGCAACAAGAATTACTGAATAATACATAGGTCGGGGAGACATTTTCTCTGTCTTGCCGAAATGGATAATGTGATGAAATATAACAATTTAGATGGATTCAAACAGATTATGTGACAGAATATGAGCAAGGCAACACAAGGAAGGGATTTTATGCCTATGTCAAAGACTCAATTTGGATACTTGTGAATGCAAATGACTATGAAAATTTGTAAAATTTTATAGTTCTAATAGAATTATAGATAACTAGATCTCTCCCAAACTTCAATCTCCACAAGAACTAGGTAGGTAGCCCTATCAACATTTACAAGGCTATTGATATGACTTAATTATAAACACAATGAAAAGAAAATCAATTACTCATGAATACAAGGTAAGGGTTATTGGAACATAACATACTCTTGTATACCTCTTGTACCATTAATATTTAGGCATATAAACATAATAAAATGAAAATAGAATTAAATAAAAGGAAACATTTTTTCCTTGGATTTTTTTCTCATTTATATATTATGTTTCACCTATATTAAACTATATAACCTATACATAATCCTATAATAATCCCAGTAGATCTAGAAAAAACCCTCAGTGACTAAGAAAACACTAACCTTTCAAGATAAATTTGATACTCTTGGCTATGTCTTATAGAGCTCAAAATCTTAGATTTCTTTCTACCTGAAATATACACCTTTACTTAATAATCTACCACTCTTCAAGGACTTCACATAATATTCTTGAAATTGTTTTACCATAAGATACAACTACAAAGATCCAAATAGATGTTTTATACTCCTTGAATACAAACCAATAGATACTTGATACAAGATTCAACCAATGAAAACATAAGGATAATTTAAATCCCCTAAATATAAGAAATAATAAAAAAAATGCATAAATTGTATAGAAATATGTCTTAGATTTATTTATTGACTAAAATTTACTATTTAAATCATTGAAAATTTCATACACATAATATACCAAATTACATTCATAAACATTATTATCTCATATAGTCTACAACAATTACCTAGAAGAGTGTTCTATATTTCAAAACTTGCATAAAACTATAACTAAGATCAATAGTCTCTACAATGTTAGGGAAACCTAAATTTATAGCTCACTAGGTTAGCCTAAAAATACAAATGAATATTTTATTAGACATTTAATCATGCAGAGATCAACTTCAAGATCACATAACACCAATTCCAATAAATAATTCCACAAAATTTCTCTAGAATGTGACTTGTAGAATGGGTGATAGTTAGAATCAACCCTCTTGTATTAAACTTACAATGTATTGCTATATTTTACACTACCAAAAGATACCTAGATTCATGCACTATTTATGGGGAGTATCTTTGGGAGTTGGGAGACTTGATTGGGTAGTTACAAGTCCCCAATGGACATAAATAAACCTTTGGCCTATAAGATCATGGCACCAACATTACCTAATCTTTTGAGGTGTCTTTCAATGATGATTATTGACTACAGGTATGTGTAGGATCATGATGGGCCAAAAAGTGGTGATATGATGGGTATGTGTAGGGTATGTGGCTGATGACTTTGTTTTACCCAAAATTGATGAAACGAAAAGGGTTTCTAAAGGAGATTCTCAGTTTTCCACCAATATAAATTACGCTTTACTTTGAATTTAATAAATATTTTTTGTTCATTTTCTATTTGAATTATGACTAAAGTCTTGATTGATAGGCTGATTGAAAAATATCTATAGCTTTCAAATGGTATCACTTTTTTTGAATCTGAAGCATGTGTCACATTCTATGCTTCACATAATATAGGATTAAAAAATAAATGAATTTCATGAAGTTTTGACCAAGTTAAGGTGGTCAGACATACTAGTTTTTATATTTTTTAAAAGTTGTAATAAAAAATTCATAATTAATTATTTCTTGGAAAAAAATTATAAAAAAATATTCATCACATTCAGACATGAGTCATCTACTTATATCTAAATTTTTATAAAAAAATATTATCAATTTATTGTGGTTAGGGTGGTCAAATAGACACCTACTTCTTATTTTTTCCTTGAAATTTCAGTACTATTGCATTGAAATTTCAAATTTTTACCAAATAGATTTATTTTTTTCAAATAAACCTAGTAGTTTAGAAACTACATTCAATTTGCTATAAATTTTATTCTTACATATTTTTGAAATAATATAGATAACTTATTCAAATTTTTATGTCAAGTTCTCTAACTCTGATTTTTCTGAATTTTTCACCAATTAAGGGTCTATTTTTTCCATGATGATCCTACACATACCCCTACCTTTTAGAAAAATTCATTGATGGCTATTGCATGTCAGGCACCAATAAAAAAATCCCTTTTAATAAATCCTTTTTACTAAGAAATATAGTGTAGGAAAATGTATCCCTTTACATTTTAACACTTTTTGGGGTCATCTCTGCTAAAATTGGGCTTCTTTATGCCTTATTTGGTCTTATTTGGCATCCACAGCCTTGATTAAATGTATTTCTATATGGATAATCCTGACACTTAATATGACCAATCACAATTCATGTTTTTGTGTTGTGTGTTCTAGATCTAGTGATTTGGGACTCATACGCCACCTTGTACTTGTGCGTATGGGTCCCACCTATGTTTTGAGGCCTGATCTTAATAAACATTGTATTGAACTTTGCATTCCTTGAAGCTTATGCCCTACTTTAAGCCTACAGGGACTCATACTCCCAAGGTGATGTATGAGTCCCGCTTTAACTTGGACCTATTTTGAATCGAATTCTTCATGGGATTTTATTCTCCTATATCTGATGTCAGCTTGTAATGTTGTAATTTTGGGAAATTTGGCATAAACAAGTATAAATACAAGGCTATTTCACATATTTTCTCCTAGAAAGTTTACAAGTTATCTAGCAATTTTCATGAGCAAGTATGAACTAGGAAGTTGATGAAAGCATTCCTAAGGAAAATTTATGATCAAGAGAGCATTCAACAACAAATCATCAAGCATTTGGAGTAGCATTCAATATTCAAGCATCATGTCAAAGTCATCTTGCATCATGTGTGTTTGTGAGCTAACATTTGTGATGTATGCTTTTCATGATTGAAGCAAGCATTAAAACACATTATCTCATTTCAAGATCAAGAATCAAGATCCACATCCATTGATGTCATTCATACAAGATTGTTTCCTTTATTTCAAGGGTTTGGTGTGTTGCAACATTGCATATTGTTCATTCATCATTCCTTCATGTTATATATATTTCATTTCAAAGTTTAATAACCCTAATCCATGGTTTGACCAGGGAAAACCCCCATTCCCTAACACAATAACATTTTTTTTGAGCTACATGTGTGATTTTAGATTTTGGTGATTTGGAGCTTGAAGATTCTTCGAAGATAAATTTACAAGATTGAAGAAAGTTGTCAAAGTTGTCAAGAAGTTGTCATCTTCACAGCAACTCACCTACATATCAGAATTCAAAATTTTCAAACTTGAAGATCAGACAAGATGAAAGCTACAGAAGATCACTCAAGGCTACAAAAGTTTCAATCAAACCCTAATAATGGGACTAAATCTCCACCTTAGGTGTATGACTCCCAATATACCCATTTCCAATAGTTTTATGTAGATCCTGATTTGTTAGTGATGCAATTAAAGGAGGTCTTGCAACACACTCAACACAACATCAAACAACAACAACAAATTTCCAATTCACAAACTCTCAAAATCTCTTTATCTTATCCAATTCACTCAATCCCTTGTAGCACTAGAAACTGACTAAATCAGGTGTAACTTCTCAATGAGGTTCTTCAAGACCAACAATTGAACCTTTTCAAGCACCCTTTAAGGTACACAATAGCATACTTCCAAATCACTATAGACTTCTTTGAAAAAAATTTCTCAAAACTAGTTTTCTATGCCAACTAGGCCTTAAATTAGGCCAAATTTGCAAAGGAACTTATCACAAAACCTTTACTAAGCCTTAAAACATATGTGGGCATAAATTTGAAGGTATCAAAACCAAATATTCCACTATCACTTGACAAAAACTCAACCATCCATATACCTAACTTCAAAACCCTCCTTTCTAGCCAAAAATCCTAGGGTTTTATTGAAAGTCTTGCTTCCAATCCTCACACAACTCTAAAACCACTTCAATTAGGTCTAAAAACCTCTTCATATGCTTAATCAACCAAGAAATAATGCTTCCCCAACATAAATCTCACTTTGCCATACCAAAACTACTCTTTTTTCACTTGGAAAACACACCTTTCCACCCTAGAGCATGATGACCAATGCACTACTTGGCCTCCCCTACATACACAAAGCATAAAAACATCTTATCCTACAAAATCAATCCCATTCCACCTAGTTACAGTGATCACAGAGGGTGGAATGGGTACTAATTCATTTTGGTAACTTCAAACCCTTAAAATAGGGTAAACAAATCAGTCACAAGAAACATGGATAAAATGCTTCAAATACAATATAAATCCCTCAAACCAAGTGAAATTACAAGTTAACACATTCCTTCATGAAATCCCATGGGTTTCAAAGCAAAACACCCCTGTATGGGATCGTACAAGTGCTAGAAAAGTAAGAATACACAAAAAATCTAGGAAAACAATGTTATTCAATTGTTTTTTCTTTCAAATCTTCAAAATCCAACATACATCAATGCCTTTTATTACATATATAATTTTTCTCTCAAAACTAACTGTAGACATCCAAATTTGGACACTTCATTTATCCAAATTTACCACTTTTCATCTAAACATTCTCTTATCTGAGTTAGTTAAGTAATATTACTATTATTTAATTAATACCCTTAATTCTACCAAATCCCTAAGGTATTTAATTAATAATTAAATACTTTACTCTTTTAATCCTCCTTTCATCAAATAAATTAAATAAATAATACATTTATTTAATTTCTCACATGTCATTTTCATCTAATCCTAATCCATCTCCTAATTTCTTCATTAGGGATGTGCACATGCCTAATCCTTGATTAGGATGTGTCACATCCTCCAACTTTTGCAAGTTGGCTTCTAATCCTCATTTATCTTCTAATTACTGATTAATTAATCTTAATCAGTACCTTGGTCAACTCTCTCCATCCCCAAGGAATTTTTAATTCCTTTTTATTCCTCCAAGAATCCCTTTTCCCATGCATCTTCTAGAACCTTTGACTTGTCACATCAAGTCACATGTGACAAACTCCCACCTTTTGGGAACATTGTCTTATCCACTAGATTCTTCCAATAATTTGAATTTAAAATTCACTTTTATTCACCCAAGATTCTTCCCATCTCCCAATGTACTTGCAAGGTACTTGTCCTTCCTCCACCTCATGTACCTTTTGGCCACCTCACTTACACCTCATCTCCACTTAGTCACTTCACCATCCACATGTCAAGATGTGAGGGCTTGTGAGTTCTCAACTCACCATAGCCCTTCATCTTGATCTTGTTGGATGAATCTCAACCATTGAATTCTCTAGAGAATTCAAATTCTCCTATAAATACCCCCTCCTCAAGGGCATTTTAAACAATTTTCATTTGGAGTAACCTTATGCTACCAATTTGCATTCTCAATCATTCACTATCATTTAGCCATCCACTTTGATCATCTTGCATATTCAATCTTGCATCTAGCTACACCAAAAAGCCATCCAAGGAGCACACAAATCCATCTAAATCAAGGGCCAACCAAGGAGTCTTCAACAACAAGGAAGGTAAAATTGATTTACGTTTGTATTTCATCTATTTTCCTTGTTTATCACTCTTTAGGCTAATCATTGAGGTGTTCTTAGTATTTTTCCACTTGCATTTTTAGTTGTTTTGCACATTAGAGTAGGGTAAAATTCCAAGGTACACACTAACTATTTCACTTCCACAAACTACCTTTTGAAGTTTTGTGACCATTGGAATTCTCTAAGAGTTCAAATTTTGCAACTTTTCAATTTTTCCTTTTTTGTACAATTAGCATTTTTTGATATTTTGCAATTTCAAGCACCTAGACCTCCTTGACACATAAATACCATCAAATATGACTAATTACAATAGTGGTCTTCAAGACCTTATTTAAACAAAAAGACATCAAAACCTAAAGCCTACTCCTCAAAACCTTAAATTGACAAATCTTGTTCAATGGTGCTCCTACTCCATACACCCCAACTTTGGGGTTTTCCAAGTCTCTTGGAAAGAATCTTGCAACTTGTCCTCCTCTGTACTCTTCATAACTCTGGCCATTTTGCAATCTTCCATCAGGTTCACTTTGAGTTTTATTCATACTGTCCTCATCATATTTCCCATTATCATCAGTTAAAGCCTGCTCCAACTTCACATACTATCTTGTGGGGTGTCCAACTTGAAATACTGATGTTTTTCCTTCTTTTACACCTGTACACAAACCTTTACTAACTTCCATCACTTCCTTCTTTACTTACTGTTTATACCATTGTCCAATACTCTTTTTATTAGCTTCTTTCTCACTGTCATACTTATTACCAATTGTACCATCACACTCATTAGCCTCTATCAGACTTGCACATACCTTTTCCACTATCCCATTATCATGTCACAAACCTCTGTCCTCTTATTTACTATCTTACCAGTCTCACAGACCTCTATTTTACCACCATCTAACTGCATCTTTACTTGATTCTTTACTACAGGGCACATGACTATCCCAATTAGTACTCCTTCACTCTCCTCTTGCTTTCTCATAAACACTTTACACTTACACTGCTCTGTCTCAAACCAAGACACATTTTCATCTATTTTCTTCTCTCATATGAGGGTATCTTTTGCAACAATTGACTGCATCTTGTCTCCTTTCTCCTTATCTACTTTCCCAACAGTATTAAGCCTTGCGTTGGCTGCCAAACTCATACTTTTACCTTCAGCAATGTTTACAAACTCTTTTCTCCCTACCATAATCATCTCACCTTGTTCTTTTGTGTCCTCAACCAATGGACTTAAAATGAATGTTCTTCCATTCTTTTCTATGGTATAATTATTTTTTCTTCCATTGTACATTGTTGACCTATCAAACTGCCAAGGCCTTCTGAGCAACACATGGCAACAACTCATAGGTAATATGTCACAAAGAACTTTATCTCTATATTGACCATTCTATAATTCAACTATAGCTTGTTCACTCACCACCATAGATTGATTATTGCTAACCCATGATACTTTATATGGTTTTTCTCTAGGCACTCTTTCCAAATGCAATTTATCCACCATTTCACTAGATATAATGTTATCAATGCAATTTGAATCAACTATTACTTTGCATACCTTGTTTTTACATTTGCAAGTTGTCCTAAACAATGCTCTTCTTTGAAGCAACTCTCCCTCCTCTGTTGCCTTCAAGACTTGTCTTTTCATCATCAAACTCTCACCTACTTTAGGAGTAGCAATAAGTCTATTTGAGTTTCAACTTTCAGCTTCATCTTCATGAAGAATTTGTGCTCTCCTATCATTCTTCTTTTCTCCTCCACTAGATGGTGAACCAAGTTTTTCAAGGCACTTCCAAGAAGGATGACCATATTCTTGGAAATTGTAACACCTACCTACAAAAATGTTAGGTTTCCTTCCACCTCCAAATTTTCCCCTTGTGGCTCTAAAACCTCCTCTAAGATCTGCAACTTTCTCATCTCTTTTGTTTAGCTCTTCTTGATTCTCATTTGTTTGTCTTGGTGTAGATAAATTTCCTCTTCCTCTTGTTATGTCGCCTCTTCCTCTTATTGCTTTCTCTTGTCTCTTTTTCACTTTCTCTTCTACCCTTATAGCCATTTGGAAATATTGCTCAACTATTTTTTGTGCCAACAAACTAATTTCATCTTGAATATTATACCTCATTCCATTAAGATATAGATAGCTACTCTTTCTTCCTCATCTTCCTCATGCTTTGTTCTTATACTCAACCTATAGAACTCCTCGGTGTATGCTTGCACATCTTGATCCTTTTGCCTAAGATTTTGCAGTTTTTTAAGCAGTTGAACATTATAATCACTAGGAAGGAACTTAACTTTAATTTTTTCCTTCATTCTCTCCCAAGAAGTGATCTTTTTCTTTCACTTTCTCTTCCTTTCATCTTGCACAAAGTTCCACCACAACAAAGCATGTCCTTTCAACATGGTTTTCTCCTTCACTCTGTGTTCTTCATCTATCTCTTCACTGTCAAAGTAATTCTCCATAGCTCCTACCAATCCAAGAGCTCTTGATCATCTAGTTTACCTTCGTACATAGGCACATCCATTTTGTTTTTCCCACCACTCTTCACAACCTTAAAAAACTTCATCATTCTCGCATCCTCTGGATCCATCTCTTCCTTTTCACTAGAAGTTTCTTCTTCTTCAGAATCACTCTCATCCATATCCACTCCATTTTTAGATTTCAATGCAACCATCTCCCTTTTCAAGGCTTCCATTTATTTATCATGTTCATCAATCTTTCTTGCAACTATGCTTCCCTTAGGAGGCATCTTGACAATATTGCCTCTTCACCTTCCAATCTTTCTTTCACAAACTGCAAACTCTTTCCTCAATGATCTTGTACCTTTTTCTCTTATACCACTTGATGCAATCAGGGGAGGTCCTGCAACACACTCAACACAACAACAAATTTTCAATTCACAAACTCTCAAAATCTCTTTATCTTATCCAATTCACTCAATCCCTTATAGCATTGGAAACTGACTAAATCGGGTGTAACTTCTCAATGAGGTTCTTCCAGAACAAGACCTAAACATTTTCAAGGACCCTTCCGGGTACACAATAGCATACTTCCAAATCACTATAGACTTCTTTGAAACAAATTTCTCAAAACTAGTTTTCTACACCAACTAGGCCTTAAATTAGGCCAAATTTGCAAAGGAACTTATCACAAAACCTTTCCTAAACCTCCAAAAATATGTGGGAAGCAACTTATAGGTATCAAAACCTAATATTCCATAATCACTTAATAGAAACTCAACCATCCAGATACCTAACTCCAAAACCCTCCTTTCTAGCCAAAAATCTTAGGGTTTTATTGAAAGTCTTGATTCCAATCCACACACAACTTTGCAACCACTTCAATCAGGTCTAAAAACCTCTACATATGCTTAATCAACCAATAAATAACACTTACCCAACATAAATCTCACTTTTCCATACCAAAACCACTCTTTTTCAGTTGGAAAACACACATTTCCACCCTAGGGCATCATGCCCAATGCACTACTTGGGCTCCCCTGCATACACAAAGAATAAAAAAATCTTATCCTACAAAATCAATCCCATTCCACCTAGTTACAATGATCACATAGGGTGGAATTGGTACTAATTAATTTTGGTAACTTCAAACCCTTAAAACAGGATAAACAAATCAATCACAGGAAAACAGAGATAAAATGCTTCAAATACAATATAAATCCCTCAAATGAAGTGCAATTACAAGTTAACACATTCCTTCATTAAATATCATAGGTTTCAAAGCAAAACACTCCTGTACGGGATCATACAAGTGCTGGAAAAGTAAGAATACACAGAAATCTGGGAAAACAGTGTTATTTCAATTGATTTTTCTTTCAAATCTTCAAAATCCAACATACATCGATGCCTTTTATTACATATATAATTTTTCCCTCAAAATTAACTATCTAACTTCCACAAACTACCTTTTGAAGTTTTGTGACCATTGGACTTCTCTAAGAGTTCAAATTTTGCAACTTTTCAATTGTCTTTTTTGCACAATTAGCAACTTTTTGATATTTTGCAATTTCAAGCACCTAGGCCTCCTTAGCACCTAAATTCCATCAAATATGAATAATTACAATAATAAATGGTCTTCAAGACCTTATTTAAACAAAAAGACATCAAAACCTAAAGCCTACTCCTCAAAACCTTGAATTGACAAATCTTGTTCAATGATGCTCCTGCACTAGTCAGTAGCGGATTCTAGATTCTACCCAGAGCCCAGTACTCAGACTAAATCACCTAGTTTGGGGTATGAGTTCCAGTGCACATCAAAATTCATAATTTTAGTGTTATAGGCCTTGTTTTTGAAATATTCAATCTTCCAAGTGCTCCTCTATTTATCCTTAGTTTATTATTTTGATTTTAAGTTTCATTTTCTAGGTCACATAGCTAGATTTGCATATTGCTCTCATTTCCTTCTTTCTAAGCATTTACTTAGCGGTGAACATCCTTTTAGCCTCACCTAAGGAAACCTAAACCTAGCCCTTCCCTTAATCGAGTCACTTGATTGAGGGATCCCTAGGGTTTCCTTTAATGAACCAAGAGTGAAATAGGTCACTTCCTAGTTCCATCTCCAAAAGGTGGAACCCTATTTCTATTTTTTCTTGGAGAACATTGTAGTTGTAGATCTAGGCTAATGTTGCATTTTCATTAGTTGAATTACATTTAGGGCTCCTAAATATTGCATTAGTGGAAAAGTTTATATAGGCTACATTTTTGCATCTTGCATCATTGAATTTCATTAGAAAACTATAATTACAAATAGTCATTTGAGTATACAACTTAGAAACCTTAACACCAACTCAGAATTTGCTAAATTTGGCTTAAAAACCCTATTCTAGGACTCATTCGCCCACTTGTGTGTTTTAGTCCTTGTATAGGTGGTTTTTATAGATTTCTAGGAATTATATGCTATCTATTTTATAGTATTTGAACCTTCCAAAAACCCTAACTAGGAGTCATTCACCCATCTGGGAAATTTAATCCCATATCAAACCTAAATTTTCATTTTACATCATTTATGTTTGTTGTTGTTAGATCTCTGTTTCAATTTTTTGAATTTCTATTTTATTCAATTCATTAGATCTAGTTTAATTTGGTTTCATTTCAAGTGCATTTGTAAACATAAGAATTGGAAATAAAGCATATCATTTATCTTTTGTTCATTGCATTTATCTTGCATTCATTGACTATCCTTTGCATGAGCTTTACAAATTGGTGTCCTTTTTCTAATACTATAGTGATACATAGTTCGAGACTCATGTCATCCTACAATAACACACTCATCGTGGATCTTGGGTTATCTAGCTCTTTCACTCATAGTGTTGACACTAGTTCACTAGGTATGGCCATACCCTTGACACCTCGTTACCTTCAAGTAGTATGACTAGTGTTGAAAAAATTGTTGCTAGTGTACCTCAAGAAAACATAATCCAAATCCATGAAGAATTAGCAAACCTACAACATCAAGTGAGTACTGAAAAAATTTCCAACACCGCTATTCCTACCATAGATAACATACATCGAATGATTGAAAGTAAAAAAGGAATAGAGATTGCATGTAAATTAGCTCAATCTTTTGACAAACATCTTACCTCAACAACTAGTTGTGCTCAAACTTCGAACAATACTCAAATTTAAGGGGGAACCCCAATTCCTCCTCCTACAACCATTTCTTCTATTCCTACCTACACTAAACCTCAAGTTACAACAATGATGCAACCAACTAGTAATGCGATTCCTACCTCGGGTATTTCCATTGGCAATCCTTATACCTTCATAGCATCTCATGACATATCTCCTACCACTCCACCTCCCATAAGCCTTCCATTCACTTGCCCTTCGAACACATATACACCTCCACCATAGTCACCTTCATCTCAAAACACAACCATTGACACCATCCTTAACCAACTATTGCAAAATGTTTCATTCCTTCAATGAAAAATTTCCACCATAAATCAAAATCAAAATGGCCAAACTTGATACTATGTCAAAAGAAATCCCTTATCCTTGGAGATATTGAAAACGTCGATACCACAAGGTATAGAGATTCCTAAGTTTGAAAAATATGGAGGGAAAGGAGATCTTTCTAACCATGTTTCCTCTTACACCACTTTATGTAGTGATTTTCTCCTTGAAGGTAAGCTCTTGGCTAAGCTTTTCCCTAGGTCCTTGAAAGATACTGCTTTAGAATGGTTTTCCTCATTACCGAATAACTCAATTTGTTCGTTCAATGAACTTTTTGGGGCCTTTATCAACCATTTCCAACTGCACATGACCCCTAAGATGACATTATCTGATTTGTTGAGATGTAAGAAAAAGGATGATGAAAAGGTTACTGATTTCATTTCATGCTACCAAATGCTTTATTCCCAAATCAATGTAAAGATTCTTGATCCTTACCTTCAACGAATGTTCATTGAAAACTTCAAAATAAGATACAAGATAATCTTGGTATTATGAAACTTCCTTCCTTCGTACACTCATGTACCACTCTTCATTATTATAAAAACTCGGTTAGTAGTCATGAAACAAAACACGCCTCCAACTGTCCTAAAAAGTTTGAATCTATAAATCAAACCAACTACCAAACTTTTAGAAAAGAAAAAAAGGTTTTCTTATGTAATGTCATAAAATTGCACCTGTAGTAATTTCACATACATTCTTGTATTCGCTTTAGATTCCACTCCCTTAGCATCTTGTGTAGGCTCATTTTAGTCCCTGCATCAGCCTTTTTCCCTCTCAAGATGCTTGGGACCCCTTTTTAGAAGCTACCTTCACGTGTCAACTTTGTGTCAAACCTTGTGTTTTCCCCATTCTTGTTGTTTTGTAGCGTGATGTGTATGGACACTAGTACACTGTGTCGACATCTACGCGCCGTGCCAGCGTCCTATGAATTTTTAATGATCAAACGATAATTCCCTATCATGTTTACCATTTTTCATCTATTTTTGTTGGTAGTAACGGCTCAGAATGCCTTGTAACCCTTATACAGCCCCAACACTTTCTCCAGATCTTACACATGTAGTTATTGAAGACATTCACTTGTTGGACGCTTCATCACTTGCATGGTTGTGAGAATTTCCTTTCTACCTCTTATTCTCTTTATCATTTCTATTTCACTTTATTTTAGCTTGATGACATTCTATTATTTTCTAGTACTTTTGAAGTTCTCAGTAACTAGATTGCTAGTACTCACTCTACCATTTTTGTGATATTCTCGTTCTTTGGTTCATATGAGATGCTAGTACATTTCTAGGTTGCCAACGCATCACACTATCATCTATATTCTACATTGTCATCCTTTGGCCAAGAGCTTTCCAGCTTGTCTAAAGAATCTTCATGACCTACTCTTTTTTATTCTAGAACTCTTGTGTTGTTCCTTGAGGTAGTTTAGGGTAGTTCACACCGTGAGGCTCTCTGAATGAAGAAAACTCGTGAGTAGTGAATCCCCCTTCTCTATATTTGGTGAAGCCAACGTGAACCATAGTATTTTTCAAAAAACTAGGAATTTATTTACCCCAACTTGGCGGGGTCATAACTTTTAACTCGGTGCTCAAAATTCAAAACCGTTTCCATCATTGGAAATGTCTCCAAGAGGACTAATTCAATCCCTAAAATAAAATTCCTTCAGCTATCAAATTTTAGGGACCGACGCAAGTTCCAACCTCAAATTCCGTTCCAAAGACCTCCAAAAATGTAAATTATTAGAACCTACAAAATACTGAAATAATCGAAAAATCTATATTTTCAGTTTTTCTTAGTTCAATCACCAAAATGAATTTAATATATTCTTTTATGAGTTCAGGATCTAATTATATTCAAAATGTTAGCGATGTTCCATTTCATGCATGTGATGGTGACTTGGCTTTACCCATGTCACTTGGTGTCTTTGATCCTTCTCATGAAATTCCTCTTGCTTCAGAGGATATTTTATTGGAAAAAGATGAAATCATTGATACCTTTCTTAACATTACTCTACCTTCTATCCATTCCAATGCACTCTCTTTTGGAGATGATGCATTATTGAATGATGAATCTATCCTTCATTCCAATGCACTCTCTTCTAGAGATGATGCATTAGGGAATGATGAATCTCCTTCCATATTTGATCATCCTTAGATCAATGTTGAGAATATGTCTTCAAATAATTATTCCACTAGTTGTGATGATTATGTAAATGTAATATATGTCTTTGATGCCCCTCAAAGGCCTAAGAGACCAATCATTTACGTGACTCCATCTAGTCCTCCTAAAAGGATTTATTCTATTAATGGTGTTCCATTTGATAGTGATTCTCCTGATCTTCCTAAGGCTCCCTCTTATAGAGTGATAACACATACTTATGAAAATGAAATGAATAAACAACCAAGCCTTCTCAAGCTCCTAAACCTACAGCTAAAGCACTCGATGATTATGATCTTATCGAGAAACTCCATGTTACTCCAGCTAAGATCTCAATGTGGTACTTGCTTCATTCTACTCTGGTTTATCAAGGTATGCTTCAGGAAGCCTTGCAGAAGATTCTCTTGCCTACCTCTGCTAGGCCAACGGATGCTAATGTATTGATAGCTCATATTTGTGTAGATTCATTGAATATTACATTCTATCCAAAAGAACTTCTACCCCATGATGTGCAGAAACAAGAAGACCCTCTAATGATTATAGTTAATATTAATAATATCAGCATTAGACATACTCTCATTGACACTAGTCCAGTGCTCAATGTATGTAGCATTGATCTATTGGCTAAGATTAATATTCATTCATCTTCTTTTAATGCTTCTTTTGTTGACATTCATGGGTTCGATAATGTTGGTCGACAAGCCCTAGGCACGATAGTCTTTCTTTTGAGGTTGGGACCTGTTACTATACCCACCCTTGTATATGTTATGTCAAAAAAGTTTCCTTATAATCTTCTTCTTGGTAGACTATGGATTCATGCTATAGGTGCAGTCTCATCTACCTTGCATAAATCTATTGAGTTCATTTGTAACAATAAAGTAGTCATAGACAAAGCTGACCCTGAGGCTATGCATTTATGTGAAATGACAGTTTTCAGTCAGGTTTTGGTTGTCCCTACTCTTATCCCTTCAGTTTCTTCCAATGTGTCAATGTTTACTCCAGTAGTCCCTGCTACAAAGGATACTCTCAAGATAGATGTCCCTAAAGATCCTTCTAAATCAAGGAATCTTAAGTTTGCTCCTTCTACCTCTTTTCAAGAGAATGCATGTCTTGGTGATGATTGGGGTTCTTTGGAATTTATAGATTCCTTCAGTGGGGAGCATAAAGTTGACCCAATCCACTTAAATCTTCTGATAACATCATCCACACCCGGTATTGAAGATGGTTATTCTTTTGTATTGCAGGACTGTGAGCATAAATTGTAATGTTCTTAGTGTCGATCCTCCTTCTAAGGAATATGATTACACTTCTAAAGATTATAATGTTGGAAATATTGTTAATAAAGATGATGGTGATCCCATAGAGGAGCATAATCCCCATTGTTGGAACAATGCTCTCTATGAAGATACTCCTCCTTCTCAATATTTGCAAACATGAAATGGCCCTGGCTTTAAGCTTATATCTAAATATGGCTATGGGTATAAAGGTTGTGGTTGTAATGAACAAGGCATTCAGGTCCCTATAGAATTTGTACCTTGTATACATAATTTGGGGCATGGCTGCCTAAATGAACAATCTAAGTGAAATCCATGGTTGAGTGACATGAATTCTTCTCAACCTTGTTTTGTTAAGAAGATTCATCCTCCATTTTCTTCAATATTTGTGTCTTCTTCTTGTAAGCAGTCGAGTTTTTATCCACAAGAGAAAGGGTTTCTTTTTACTCCTCATTCTTTATTTTAGCAAGAGTGTATTTTGTTGAGGATTCTAAAAGTCCACTTGATTACTCTTCCTCCTCCTAAGAGATCTCACAAACATAATAAAGCAGAGAATTCTTTATGTGCATACCATCAAGTGCTTGGCCATTCCACTAGTGAATGTAAGGCCTTGAAGGATAAAATACAACAACTTCATGATTCAAGTGCCATCACTCATTTATTTGTTGCTACACCTGCCTCTTTTTCAAATGACTGAGTGACATTGAGGTCTACCTCTATCCTGTATGTCCTAAGTATCTTGCATAGTTCTCCTCCCATGTATGTTGGAGGGAGTGATAACTTGTTCGAGAAAGGTGTGTCCTTCTAAAGGACCCCCTCTCTTCTTTCTATATTTCAATTGAAGCATCCCTTGAGTGTACCCATCTTCTTTCAGAGGGTTCCCAAGGGACCCCTTTGAAATCCTTACAATTTGTTAATTGTCTACATGACAATCTACTTTCCTGTCTGCATGGCCACTTTGTTTTCTAGCATGTTTTATTTGCAGATTAAAATGTTGCTTTGTAGGTGCTCCTCTGAAGTTTCTTTCTAGTCCAACTTTATGGAATCCCCTTACATCTGGGTTTCCCTCATGTGATAGATCTTGAGGGACGCCTCCTTGTAGTTGTGAAAGCCTATAAGGTGCTTACTTTATCTGAGTCTCCTTCATGTGAGAGATCTTGGGAGACGTCTCCTTGCAAGTCTGCAGGCATGTAAGGTGCTTTCTTTACTGGGTTTCCCTCATGTGAGAGATCTTAGGGGATGCCTGTGGGCCTATAAGGTGCTTACTTCACTAGGCTTCCTTCATGAGAGAGAACTTGGGGGTTACTTTCTTACAAGTCTACAGTCCTATAAGACACTTTCATCCTGCAAGATTTTCCCATCGCTAGTTTGTGTGCCTTCAGTGTACTTTGTGCAACTTCATAGTTCCATGGAGCTACGAAGTCCTTTTGTTTGAACCTCCTCAGGAGAGAGTACCTATGGAGCCATCTCTCTTGGAATTTTGATTCCTTTCTAGCTTCTCCATCTATTTCTCTTAAATTATCTATTCTCTTCTCAGTCCTAAGTGTATGCTCTTTCTCTCTTCGATAGTGGTTGCTTCCCTAACTTTTAGGTGCATTCTTCTCTTGAATCAACTAATTCTTATCTTTGTCTCTTTGTATAAGAATTCTTCTATGTTATTTTTTCATTTGGGGACAACGAATAGTACTAAGAAAACCTTTTACATTGAGGTCTCTTTCACTTTACTGACTCAAATCCTATAGTTTTTTGTGTGCCTATGTGTGTGTTCTTTTATGTTCTAACCCCATGGTGTAGTGTCTTTTTATTTCCTAAATTTTTTTTCTTGTGCAGGTTTTTCTTCGCTAATGCATTTGTTTTGCAGGTCTTTAGCCTGGGGGCATGCTTCCTTGGATCAAAGATTTGTTTGCTTCCTCTACAATATCCTTGTGACATAATGATGTTATTTATCTTTGGTATATTTCCTTTAGCATGTATATTAGTGTAGATTCATATACCTGGTAAAGTGGGGGAAAAATGTAATGTCATAAAGTTGCACCCCTTGCAATTTCGCATAGCTTTGTGTATCTACTTTAGTGTCCACTTGCTTAGAATCTTGTGTAGGCTCATTTTAGCCCCTGCATCAACTAACTACCTTCACACATCATTTTTGCGTCAAACCTTATGCTTTCTCCATTCTTGTTGTTTTGTATCATGATGTGTTTGGACACTAGCGCACCGCGCTAGCATCCTGTAACATTTCAATGATCAAATGACCATTTTCAAGCATGTTCACCACTTATCATCTACTATTTTCACTGGTAATGGCTTGAAATGCCTTGTAACTACCTGGGAAGCTTCTTTTTGCTTCTTTTCTCTCCTTAAAAGCTATCTTTTCAATTCATTTGTGCTTCCAATTTCTCTTTAGCTTTGGCTTTATCCTTCTACACTCTAGCTCTTGCTTGTACAACTCCATACAAATTGCTACAGTGGCTTCAAGCTCTCACGTTCTCACAATACTCTTTGCAGCTCTATCTCCCTTCCTTTGTGCTTATGAGCATCTTGGGATTTCACATATCCCCTATTTATTGCATCTATATTTTGTGATATAGGTTCTCCTCCTCGAGTGGGTATTGATTTTATCACCTACATTTTGTGATACAGGTTCTCCTCAAGCGGGGATTGCTTTTATCACCTACATTTTGTGATACATATTCTCCTCCTCAAGTGGTATTTTATTTTATCACTCATCACATAATTTATTTCTCTCTATCTATCTATCTATCTGTGGAGGTGGGAACAACAAAACGGTGGTTTGACTGGGTCAAACCCCTATACAGCCCCAATACTTTCTTTAGACCTTATGTATGTAGGTATTGAATAAATTCACATGCTATAGGCTTCATCACTCGTGTGGTTGTGAAAATTTACTTTCTACCTCTTATTCTCTTTATCATTTCTATTTCACTTTATTTCAACTTTATCACATTATGTTATTTTCTATTACTTTTGAAGTTCTCAGTAATTATATTGCTAGTAGTCACTCTATCATTTCTATGATATTCTCATTCTCTGGTTTGTACGAGATGCTAGCGTATTTCTAGGATTTCATTGTGTCATGTTGTCATTGGTATTTCATGTTGTCATCCTTTGGTCGAGATCTTGTCAGTTTGTCTAGAGAATCTTTGTGACTTGCTCGTTCTAATTCTAGAACTCTCGTGTTGTTCCTTGAGGTAGTTTAGGGTAGTTCACCCCGTGAGGCTCTCTAAATGAAGAGAACTCGTGATTATCGAATCCCCCTCAACCAACCCAACATGTTGATAACCAAGTGGATGTTATAAAGAATTCAAATCCTTTTATATCTGGGGATCAGGCTAGACAATTTACTCCCTTACTCGATACCCTCCATAACACTATGTTACAACTTATAGGAAAGAACTTCATTTTCATACCTCTCATTAGAACTCCCAATCGTAATAAGCCATTACCTTTGAACTTTAGATCAAATTCCTATTTTCATTTCCACCTTCAAAAGGGACATGATACAAAACATTGTAAGTTTCTTAAACACCTTGTGCAAGACCTCATTGTTTCTAATCGTATTTAGATCAGAGGTGTCAATGATCAAGGTAATAAGTTTGTTTCCCCTCCCAACAAAAAATTGCAAATCTTTACCAACCCCATGCCAAATCATAATATATCATTTGTTAAGGCGAGTGACACTAAGAAAAATGATGTGATAAATGTTGACACAAATGATGACATGGATACTAATGAACAAAGTCATATGGATAGTATGGTTGGATTGATCGAAATTCAATCTCGTAAGGGCCAAACTATAAAGCTTCTTGATATAACTTTATCACAAAAAGAAATACTGAAACATGCACCCAATGGTCCTCTTTACATTACTGATTGAATCAATGACAATCCCACTAATTGGATATTAATTTATCTTGTCTATGGAGAGAATGTGATCACTGAAGAATTCTTATGCATGAACTCTATCAAGGAACATATGATAAACCAAAAGCATGGATAAAAATGCATAATGGTTTTTCTTTCCCTACGATTGGTTCGATCATCCTTCCTTTAAAAGTTGGACTGAAAAAATTAAATGTCTCATTCTTCATCATCCCAACATCATATTAATTTCATGTGAAGCTTAGTTACCCATGGCTACACTCTATGGAAGTTGTCCCATCGGTTGTGCATAAATATTTAAAGTTTCCCTCTAACAAAAAAAATCTTTACCATGCACCATAGTGGCTTTAATCCTGTGTCTTCCAATGGAAATTTTTCATTGGATTTCTTTCAGCTTGAGCCTATTGAACCTATTAAACCTTGTGAGGACTTCTTTTTCCAATCCTATCAAAAGTTTAAGGCTAAACACATACCAGAATTATTCCTTTCAAACATGCCTCAACCTCCCATCCTTGATAAAACTGTGATAGAACCAAAAACCATTCCAAGTAACCAAGACCAACCCATGACAAAACCTTTCCCTATCTCCTATAAATGACCAAGAGACAACCAAAACAATCTCGTCATGCCTCCTAAGATAAAAAAAAAAGTTTGCAAAGCTAAAGAGAAAGTGGTTGAATAGCCTCCCATGGTTTCTTTTGTTCCTCCTCTAAGGGAAGAAAAGGAACCTATGGTTGATAAACCTGCTCCTACACAAATGTAACTTGAAAATTGTACCAAGAGAAACAAAAATGCTAGAGAGTGTAGGCATAGACGTTGTGCTATTGCTCAAAGATTAAATGAAGAAAACAAGGAAAATCAACATCCAAACTTAAGTGAATCAATACATGATGAGTCTCCCTCTTCTCTACAACAAAAAGATCCTATATCGCAAACGCAACAAGAACTACCACCTTCTTTAGACATTATTATTTGACCTCTATTGTGATTAACTTAGACGATGATGATGAGACTGATAAAATTGATGAGGAAGTGCATAATGAATTGAATTCATTATTTTCCTATTCTATGAGCTTAAATGACAATTCTCTAGAAGAGTGTTGAACTTGGTGATGCTCCTACATCCACACTTGTGATTGTTCCTTTGGCTAGTTGTCTTCCTTTTGTATATGATGAACAAGATTGAGATGTGGACAACCTACTCTAGGTTAACTCGCATGTTCCTTACTAGTCTTTTGCATTGTTTCCTTTTTCATGTTATGTGTGTAATTGCATGTGCATAATGTGATCTCCCCATAATTTTTTGTTTCATGTATCTCTCTTTGTGGCATTCCTCTATTCATATCTACATTCTTCTCTATTTCATAAACATTTTATCTTTTCTTTGTCTTGTGTTTTCATTTTAGGGATGACACAAGGCATCGAGACATTTAGGTCTCTTCCATGTTGACCTAAACACTTTTCCTTTGTTTTCTCTCTCTTTGTGTCATTCTTCATATTTCATGAGTATTTGGGGAATGATAATGATTCTGAGCTCTCTAATAACATTGTAGCAAGACATACTGACCCTGAATCCATGGATCCGTTATGTGATTTTGGGATTTCATTTTGGGGGCAGCCCCTTTTCATGACATAGCTTTATTTTGAAACATATGACTGGCATAGGGCTTTCCAAATAAGCTCCCATGTCCTCTTTATTGTTTAGCATTTATCATTTGCTACTTTAAAGTAATTGCTCATAGCATGGTGTTAAGCAATTTATTTAAAGTGGGGGCATAAATTGGCATTATTTTTCATTTCAATTACCAAATCATATTTCATTGTGTGGTCTTATTACTTCATGTGACGTGTCTTTCTCTTTGTGGTGACATTGGGTGTGATGTTTGTTGGATATGACAACTAAGAGGGGGGGTGAATCAGTTGTCACAGATTATAAACTTAAATTCAATTACTAGAACTAACACATAAATTGATTAATTGATAAGCCATAAAATGAAAGTGCACAAACACAATAACAGCATATTTATGTGGAAAACCCAATGAGGGAAAAACCACAGTGAAGATTAACTCACACTATAGAGAATATCAAAACTGATTACAAAAAGGCTCACTACCTGAAATAAGGACTCATTGTCCACATGACTACAACATAGAGGGCTCACTACCACAGAGATACAAAGAAGACAAAGAATACTTGTTATATATAGAACAATCCCAATGCAATGGAGATTCCACCACAATCACTAATCAACTCGCATGAATGATAGAGTTAGCCTCCTTCTCACTACATCTGGAAACTCAATGTTAAGCTTCGCATTGAACCACACACTTAACTCACACACTTATGAATAGCATCAATGTCATGTCTTCTCTTTCACTTATCTTCCTTCTTTTCTTATGTACAACTTTCATCGCTTAACACATCTTGTATTTATACTTCCTCCAACCTTGAAAAGATACAAAGTCAGTCATCCAACTTCAAATTCAAATTAGGCCGGAACCAAACATCCTAAAGGACAATTAGAATGAGGGAAACCCAAAAACATGCTTCACCGAGATCCATAATAGATCCAAAACACTTCATCAACTTTTAAAGTAGTGCTTGACACATGTTTATCCACACCAATGTAAAACACATTGATCAATTAAGCTCAATACTTCCAAATGCCAAAACCAATTCAACAGAACTAGGGAAACACAACTCTTGAATCATACACCATAATACTTCAACAAAGAGAAATCTAGAATGGAAACAGTTCTCTTAGACCTCAATCAACATACAACAAAACATAGTTCACAAGCACTGGAACCATCTACCTTCTTTTAATATAATTTTCTCAATATGCTTGACATGTATAATCAACAACAACTAGTAGATAACCAGCTAACCAGTTGACATCAATGACAACACTTCATTCCTCTTCCATTCTTGCAACAATCTAACCCTTTGTCATTGATGGCAACAAATGATGTGAAAAACTATCAAAGACACCATACCTATTTGAAAATACTTCTCAAGATTTGTCTTTCTACTTCTCCCCTTTTAGAAGTTCATCGTCCTCATATTCACTTTCTTTTTCACATGCTCTCTCTCCCCCGTTGACATGAATGGAAAAGGAAAAAGATATGTCCATTGAAGCTTCCTTTGACATGAAAACAAAATACTCATAATGCCAACACTTAGAAAATATGCCTTCTCCCGTGAGGGAAACCACCAACAAACATCAGTCCAAAGAGATAGAATGATGAATCCACCAGACTGATGCATCTCCAAATGCATCTTAGTTTGTAAAAAGAGGGGCAATAACCCCTAGCTTATCTCAGAGATACTCAAAAGTATCTTTAGGAAGAGCCTTTGTAAATATATCTACAATTTGATCCTTTGTCGAAACATACTCAAGCTTGACTTCTTTCTCCATGACCTTCTATCTTGAGAAATGATATCTGGTAGATATATGCTTTTTTCTCAAGTACATCACATGATTCTTCAAAATTTTAATTGTACATGTGTTATCACAGGAGATAGGAATAGGATCATCATGTAGCACTGTGATATCTTTCAATGTTTGTTTCATCCATAAAACTTGTGTACAACATGATGCAGTAGCAATATACTCAGCTTCAGTAGTAGACAAAGAGATTGAATCTTGTTTTTTAATCAACCATGCCACCAATCTACATCCAAGAAAGAATGCACCACCACTTGTACTCTTTCTATCATCTATATTTTCAGTCCAATCTACATATATATAACCACTGAGTGTAAAATCAGTATCTTTAGGATACCATAATCCATAATCCGAAGTTCCTTTCAAATATCTGAATATTCTTTTAACTACAGTAACATGTGTTTCCTTAGGATCTTCTTGAAATCTACCTACAAGAAAAATTGCATGCATAATATCCAGTCTAGTAGCAATCAAATATAGTAGTCCACCAATCATAGATCTATAGTTGCTCTTATCAATCTTAGGTGAATCATCATCTTTTCCCAACTTGCATCCAATCACCATAGGAGTACTAACCGGTTTGGAACCATCCATCCCAAATTTTCTCAACATCTCTCTCACATAGTTAGATTGTGAAATGAAAATTACTTTCTTTGTTTCATTAATCTATAGACCGGGAAAGAAATTCATCCCCCCAAACATAGACATTTCAAATTCTTTTTGCATTTCTTCTGCAAACATCTTGCACATCTTTTCATTTCCTCCAAAGATAATGTCACCAACATATCCAACTACAATCAAGATTTTGTCATTTTTAGTCTTGAAATACAAATTGTTGTCTATCATACCTTTGATAAATCCTTGCTAATTCAAATACTTATCTAACATTGCACACCAGGCTCTAGGAGCTTGATTCATTCCATATAAATATTTCTTCAATCTGCACACCATATCTAGTTGATTTGCTAATTGAAATCCTTTTGGTTGTTCCATGTAAACTTCTTCATCTAGTTCTCCGTTCAGAAATACTGATTTGACATGATCCATCTAATATAATTTGAAATATTTGTAAGTAGCTAATGCCAAAAAACATCCTTATAGCTTCCATTCTTGCTATCGGGGCAAAGTCTCCTGAAAATCTATACCTTCCACTTGTGAGTAACATTTACACACAAGCCTTTTTTTTTCTAACAACTTTCTCGTTCTCATTTAGCTTGTTTTTGAATACCCATTTTGATCCAATGTTTTTTTTGTTTGTCAATCTTGGGACCAATTCCCAAGTTTGATTCTTTTCAATCTACAAAATTTCTTCTTCATTGCTTTCTTCTAGTGTTCATCCTCACAAGCTTCACTTACTGACTTTGACTCAATTTCAGATAATAAGGACAAATTTACTTTAGCATCAACTTTGCTTCTAGTCAACACACCTTTTGTCTTATCTTCAATAATCTAAATATCTAAATGATTTTTCTGTACATATTTCGGTGTTCTAGGCGACATTACGGGTGATCCCATAATACTAGTTTACAATTTTTGGCCAAATTGGACACTAAAATATTTTTTTCTAACTAAATCTTCACTTTTGAGTGCCTATAGTGGCTAAACCATGAAGAATTTGAAGATGATGCAAACTAGTGATTTGTCACATTTTTTCTGTAGATTCTAAATATATTTTTTTCAAAAAATTTGGAATTGGATTGCACCTCTTTTTCCATCTCCTTTGAAAACTAGTTTTTTTCAATAAACAACATTCTTAAGGACGCTCACTGTATAATGCATAACCTTTTTTTCCATGAAGGATAAAATTCTAATTCTTTCAAATTCAAATTTGTAACTATGATATCTAGTGCTTCCAATTGTTTAGATAGTGTTTTATTGAATATTTTTTCCTTAATCAAGTTTCGAGGTCAAACCAATTATAATTTAGATGTAGGCAGACCATATAATGCATAATTTTTTTTGTATGTATCGAAATTCTTTTTTTTTTGTTGGATCAAGGACTTTAATATTTGGTGCACTCATATTTTTCAAATTTTTTTGGATAATCTATTATTTTTCCACATGTGTGGAACAAAGATCTTGATTTTCGGTGAAAAACCTATGTTTAATAAAACTAAAAAAAAATATATATAATAAAACAAAAACATATTAAAATTATATTCATTGGCTATCTCATTCCAAGGACTACCATCATCCAATTAGGTCTGTGAAGTCTCCTCCATTTTCATCATCAAATCGAGCTTTGAAGCGTAAAATTCTGGACTTTTTTGGTGCTAGAGGGCGAGAAGGTGGGAAAAGGTCAGGCAAACTAGGGTTCATTTGAACCCCCTTTCAAAAAGAAAATTCTTTGTGCTTTTTAGTGGGAATGGTGGGACCTTTCATTTAATTGGTTTGCTCGAAGCAGGGTTCATTCAAATACTTTCTCGGTTTGCTCGAACCAAAGGGTTCATTTGAACCCTGAAAACCAAATTTTTTTGCATGGGGTCATTTTTTGCAACTTTTCCTTCCTCACTCAAATTGTAAACCACTTTTGTGGGTTTACCCTTACCGGAGCATCTTCTTCTCTTTCAATCTGCTCTTTTTGTTCATCTCTATTTCATTCTTCTGAAATTTCTTCAATCCTTGCATAGTCCTATTCATCATACACATATCCATCAATATCAATAGAATTCATTATTTCATCAACCTTCACATTCGAGTTTTCCACAATCTTCCTCAATATTTTTTTGAAACATATGTATTCCTTGCTTTTAGTAGAGTAACCAAGAAATATTCCTTCATCACTTCTTGCATAAATCTTTCCCAAAGTTTCCTCATCTCTTCTAATATAGCATTTGCTTCTAAATACCTTGAAATATTTAACTATGGAAATTTTTTCATACCATAGATCATAGGGAGTCTTTGTAATATTTTATCTTTCTTGAAAATGATTGAATACATACACAACAGTGTGAATAGCCTCTTTCTAGTAAACTTCTGGTAATCTGGCTTTAGTGATCATTGACCTAGCAGCTTCTTGAACTGTTTTGTTTTTCCTTTCAACAAATCCATTTTATTGAGGAGTTCTCAGAGCAAATAACCATCTCTTTATTTCATGCACTTCACAAAACATATTGAACTCATGGGAGGTGAATTCACCACCTTTGTCATATCTCAATAATTTTATCTTCAAATTCACTTCATTTTCAACCATAGCCTTGAATGCTTTGAATCTATTTAATGCTTCTGATTTTTCTCTTAAAAATGTAACCCATGTATATCTAGAATAATCATCAATTAAAAGCATAAAGTACCTTTCTCCAAGTAGACTTCACACTCTCATGGGACCACAAAGATCTGTATGAACCAAATCTAGCAATCCAGTAGTAGATTGTTCTTTTAACCTATAATGATTTCTTGTCTACTTCCCGAACTGGAAATTCTTGCAGATAGCATTCACGGGCTTTGTAATTCTTAGTAGATCTCTCACAGCTTGAATAGTACTAATCCTTTCCAAGTTATCAAAATTCATGTGACACATTCTCTTTTTCCATAACCAACTGTCATTTATCTAAGTCATAAAACATCATCCATCAACACCTTTAAGTTGATAAATGTTCCCTTTAGATTTATTTCCTGTAGCAATCAATATTTTGGATCCTTTCCAGATCTCACACTTCTCATCCTTAAACACAAGATTATATCCCTTTCTGCACATTTGACCAATGCTCAACAGATTATGCCCTAAACCCTTAACATAGTAGACATCGCCAGTATGATGCTTTCCATCAAAACTTACTGAACCTATCCCACAAATTTTAGCACCAGTATCATTTCCAAACATAATCAAACTTCCATCATATTTTTCAAATTCACAAACTTACTCTTGTCACTAGTCATGTGATGTGAAAAACCACTATCAACTACCCAAAAAAAAATTTCATGTTTAGCATGTTGGGCAGAGATAACTGCATCTTCATTTTTCTCCTTCTCCTTCTCCTTCTCTGAAGGACTTTCCTTTGACTATCTTTCTAAATTAGCATAAGTAGGTTCATCTTTAATCGCCAAGAACAAGCATTCATTGTCATATAGATCTTCAAATTGTGAATCTTCATCTGAAATACTAGCATTCACATTAACATAGTAAGCTTTGTTAATCTTCTTTCCTTTCCTTTCTTTCTCATATCTTTGTTTATTATTTTTAGCTCTTTCCAGACACTTTACAGCATAGTGACCAATTTCTCCACAACTAAAGCATTTAAAGGGCAATTTTACTTCATACTTACTAAAGAATTTTCTCAATCTTCTTACAAAGTTAGCCTCAATTTATTCAAAGTTCTCTTCATATGAATCTTCAGTTTTTGTAGCTTTAAAATTAGTTTCTATTTTTCCTCCACTTCTAAGATTTGGCTTCCTCATTTCATAAGATGTCAAAAATCCTAACAACAAATCCTTAGTACAAGTATTGTAATATATAGTCTCAATAACACTCACATTTTCACTATAAGCATCACTAAGAGTTATGAGAATCTTCTTTACAATTTTGGTTTCATCTACAGTGGCACCAAGGAATCGCATTCCAGCCACTACCTCATCCAATCTTTGTACATAGACTTTAACATTCTCAGCTTCGGACATATGTAGAAGATCAAACTGTGTTTCTAAATTTTGTAATTTTGCCTCTTTTTCCCTTTCATCACCATTGTACGCTCTTTCTAAAGCATCCCAAAATTCTTTAGTTTTCTTTAAATTCTGAACCTTAATCAACTTGGAGTGTACCAAACTATTCTTCAAGATGAACTTTTCCTTAAATTATTCAATTCATGTGCTTTAATTTGTTAAGGTGTGCTCAAACCATTAGCAGTCTAGTGTAGGGATTCTCGTTAGCTTTCTCCACATCAAATCTGCAATACTCCAGATTATTTTTCATCAATACTTTCCAGATACCATAATTAGTTCCATCAAACCTCAGATAAACAAAGACCATTTTGTTAGGGGTGATCCCACAATACTGGTTTACAATATTTGGCCAAATTGGACATTGAACTGATTTTTTTACCTAAATCTTGACTTTCAGGCACCTATAGCGGCTAAACCGTGAGGAATTTGAAGATGATGCAAACTAGTGATTTGTAGAATTTTTTCTATAGATTCTAAATATGTATTTTTTTAAAAATTTGGAATCAGATTGCACTTCTTTTTCCATCTCCTTTGAAAACTATTTTTTTTCAATAAATACCATTTTTAAGGAGTGATGCTCACAGTATAACACAACTTTTTTTCCATGAAGGATAAAATTCCAATTTTCTCGAATTTAGATTTGTAACTATGATATCTAGTGCTTTCAATTGGTTTCATAGTGTTTTATTGAATATTTTTTCCTTAATCATGTATCGAAGTCAAACCAATTACAATTTAGACATAAGCAGACTGTATAACATAAATTTTTTTGTATGTATCGAATTTTTATTTTTTTGTTGGATCAAGGACTTCAATATCTGGTGCACTCATATTTTTCAAAAAAAATATGATAATCTTCTATTTTTCCATATGTGTAGAACAAAGAGCTTGATTTTCAATGAAAAACCTACATTCACAAGAAATAAAAAATAACTATAATAATAAAATTAAATTTATTTAAATTATACTTTTTGGAAATATTATAATAAACACTACATACTTACAAGAAAAAAAATTAAATGAATTAATCTGATCCCACAAAAGGTAAATCAAAAGTGGTTTTTTATCAACATTTTGATAGGTGTAAAGCAGACTCCATTATAGGTATGGTTTAAAACTAGCGGGATTTTATCCAAGGGGGTTTGATATAAGGTAGTTTGATCAAACCCTCTTCAATTGGAATGCTTTAAATAGAACTTTTTAAGGCTTAAATCATTATATTTTCTAAAAATATGTGATTTTAGCAAAACTCAGAATCTCCCAGAAATCGTAAACCAAATTTGTAGGATTACCCTTAGCCATCTCGAGCCTTCCTCAAGCGGTTAAACTCTTTACCAAGGAAACAATCTCTGATACCAATTGTTGGATAGGACAACTAAGAGGGGGGTGAATCATTTTTCATAGATTATAACCTTAAATTCAATTACCGGAACTAAAACATAAATTGATTAAGTGTTTACCATCAAATGCAAGTGAACAAACACAATAATACCATATTTACGTGGAAAACCCACTGAGGGAAAAACCATGGTGAGGACCAACTCACACTATAGAGAATATCAAAACTGATTATAAAAAGGCTCACTACCTGAAATAAGGACTCACTGTCCACAGGGCTACAACCCGGAGGGCTCATTGCCATAGATATACAAAGAATACAAAGAAGAATTGTTACAGAAAGACAACAATCCCAATGCAATGGAGATTCCACCACAATCATTGATCAACTTGCATGAATGATAGAGTTAGCCTTATGTTGAGTACATCCAGACTTAGCGTTAAGCTTCACATTGAACAAACACACACATAACTCACACACTTATGAATAGAATCAAAGTCGCGTCTTCTCTTTCACTTATCTTCCTTCTTTTCTTATGTACAACTTTCATCACTTAGCACATCATGTATATATACTTTCTCCAACCTTGAAAAGATACAAATTCAACCATCCAACTTCAATTTCAAATTACGTTAGTGCCAAACATCCTAGGGTGGAATTAGAATGAGGACGACCCAAACACATGCTTCATTGAGACCCATAATAGATCCAACACACTTCATCAACTTCAGAGAAAACTTTAAGAAAGACCCCCCTCAGTGAAGGTGTAAAATCCTATTGAATCTTGTGTACTTCCCGATAAAAATATTAATTTTAATGGTGAATTTTTTCGTTTTTCGTGAAAAAAAATAATGTTCATTGGTGAATCTTTTCTAATCGCTAGAAGTTTGTGGAAAATCCTGGAAAAATGCAATTTTTTTAAAACCACTAAAAATTTTCCATTGGCGATTAAAATCTATTTTCAAACCAATAAAATATTTTGATTAGCAAATTAAACCTATTTTCAAACCAAAAAAAATAATTTTGTTGGCGATTAAAATCTTTTCTCAAACTAAAAAATAAAATTCATTAGTGAATTAAACCTATTTTCAAATGACCAAGAAAAAAACATTGGCGAATTAAACATAATATCAAACTAATAAAAAAAATGTAGTGACGAAGTGTCAGTGCAAATTCACCAAAGTCGAGGTTTCGGTGTTTTTCCTAACCTTAGTTGCAAGTCTTTCTTGGTTATCTTTGTTGTTGGTGGGTCAAACGTTTCGAAAAATTTGAAACTTCAAACTTTGGTTCTAAGGTTCCAAGTTTCAATGACCACATGACATTATGGACCACAACTGTTCAATGAGTTTTTGATGGACGACTGTAGTTGCATTTCGGAAGTATATCTCTCAAGCACTAGATTTGGAAATTGAAACCTCTAGAATTACACTAGAACCGTTAGATTTTTAGAAATCAATGGTTGAGATTTTATTAATTATTTAGGTTTGTCAGTCAGCATGCGCTCGTTTAGTGTTTACCATTTAATATTGCCTAAGTCAGACCAAAATATTTTATGACAAAGCCTTAAATCTTAACTCTTTAATCATGAGCGTCGAGTCTCATCAACCTAGTGATGTCCCCATTTTAAATTATGCACGTGCATAAAGTTTTTTTTAAAAGAGGGACCGTTTGATATTTTTTTATGGACAAATATAGATGCATTCCAGAAGTAAATCCTTGAAGCACTAGACTTGCAAACTGAAGCCTTTGGAATAACACTAGAACCGTTAGATTTTTAGAAATCAATGGTTGAGATTTTATTAATTATTTAAGTCTGTCAGTCATCGTGCTCTTGTTTACCTTTTAATATTGCCTAAGTCAAACCAAAATATTTTATGAAAAAACCTTAAATATTAACTCTTTAATCCTGAGGGTTGAGTCTCATCAACCTAACGATGTCCCCATTTTAAAAATAACTTTATAGTTTATTTACATGTGCACTATGCAGCAATCTTGCCATCTGTCATGGGCATACCTTTTAAGCACTTCTTTATAAGGATTCAAGTGTTGAAATAAATGTTAAATGTCACATCAATGATAGTGGTGAATTTAAAAATGATAACTTTGATGTCATATTGATTGTGTTTGTGCTAACTTCTATATATACTTCACCAATTTGATGTTCTTCATATCATTTATAATATATTTGGTATTGATTAATTTTTTCTCTATTCTCAATTTAATTGAGATATTATGAAGTCCTCATGGCATGTCATGCTACCCAAATGTTTTTGGGAGAAAAGAAGGGACGATGCATATGATAGACGAAAGTTGGGTATCATTTTTACAATTCCTTGTGTGTAGGTTGAGGATGCTATAAGAATAATTGTGGGTAGGGAATGGCTTCAGAACAACCCTTGTGCTCTATATTCTGAGTTAGCTTTGACTTTCTTGTCCAATTGCATGGATATTTTTTTTAATAAAGATTTGGTGAAGACGTTGGCAATATGTTATTTACAGCCTTTCATTTACTTTATTTCTTCGTTGGAGTTGGCACTGGAGCATTACAATTTTGAAAGTGGGTTAATGCCTGTTGGAGGAATCTTCAAGAAAGTGGAATTGCATGCTTCTATAGTGCAGGCTCTTGCCTTGGTTAATATGATATTGGGTCTGCTATGTGATACGAAAACTAAATCATTAAAGAGTCTAGAGTTTTAGAGAAATGTTTTGGGTGATTCACTTTTCTTCTTTGTTGTTAATTTGTTAAATTCAATTCACATTATACTCAAAAACCGATTGATGGCCTTAGCTAATGTTACCAAAAAAATTAGTAATGAATTGTGTGATGTGTCACGTGTCTAAATTTTATTGTACAACGTAACAGTTCTTGTAATATGTACTTTGTGACTGGTTTTTTTGTCACGGTTAGTGCCTTTTTGGCTATGTTGGTTATGTACTATGTACTTTAGTCTTTAGCAGTAGGTACTTAAATTAAAAAAAAATTGTGGCTCCATTGTTAAATGTGGCTTTTAAAACTAATAGTAATTATCAACATATTTTTTTAATCATAAGTGAGTGAAATTTATTGTGACTTATTAGTGGACATTGATAATGAGTAAGGTAAAACGAGACATTTAATTCTCTCTTTTCAATGTGTCGAAGTACTTTATCTTTCATTTATTCTATTGAAATTCTCAATTTGGCTATGGTACTGGGCAATAGTGCGGATTAATGCCATATGAATAGCCAAAGTGATTGATTGGATAGCTTTATATTGAAAACTGCATGATGTACTATAGAATCGTAGATGATGATGTCAATAATCCAGTGATTTTGACAATTGATAGCTTGTGTGGCACTGGCGATTTTGACAATTGACAACTTGTCAGCTTGAGTTATAGTTTGCATGTAGCCAGGCTATTAGAGTCCAAACATCAATCAAATTAAATATTTAAATTGTAAATGTTAGGGTTAACTTACACGAACCTATTAAGTTGGATTTTTGGTTTGTGTGAATCGCAATTATTACTAGTCAATAGTAACTACACACAACCTCACATGTGACACGTGTGAGGTGTACAAGGGACTAGGCTGGTAGTGGCACTTTTGGCCCATAAATAAGAATAGTGAGCACAACTAAAATCATTCGTTGAATTGTCATAAGGGTTTTCATTTTGTAGGGTTAATAACTTAATAAGGATTCAGGAAGAAGATGATGCAGTATTATTGGGGACACTCTAAGTTCTCCTGTCTCCAGTTATGTAGTTACAGAGTAAAAGACCAATTTCCTTCAAGTTCAGAATGGGTGGAATTGGAAAGAAGTTGATTTGGTTCATCTGACTTCTCATATAGGTTTTGAACCAAGATGGGGAGCTCTAATGGAGATAAGTGCTATCCTAGTGCATGGAAGCTGCAAGTAGAAAATAGGAGTAGTTTTACCACCCCTCATCATCTGCATGGTTTCCCAAGCAATTCCCATGCATTTATTTTTAGTGCTCGTCTTCTACATGGTAGCAGTTTTACTACCCCTCATTTTCTGCATGGTTGGCCAGGAGAGTCTCTTGCATTTATTTTAAGACACCATGGCCTACTAGGTAAGCCCCATGCATTTATTTTCAGTGCTCATCTTTTGCATGGGAGCAATTTTACAACCCCTCATCTTCTGCATGAGTTTGGTTATGAAAGGGGCTAAGTACATTTTGTATCTTTATAGCTCCCATTTCCCTAGTTTGATTGGGCCCCCTTTCCCCGTGCATTTATTTTCAGAGCCCATGGCTAACTTGGTAAGTCCCATGTGTTTATTTTTAGAGCTCATGGTTGACCCAAAAAGTTCCATTTATTTTCAAAGATACATGTATCACATTTACATTTTCAACTTTTCACTAGTGATCTAGCAGAATCTTGGCACTTGCACTTACATTTGTATTTGTACTATGTAATAATGTGACATTGTAATTTAGTTGTAATAAAATAAATGGTTGTTATTAATGTGACATTGTAACTCATTTTATTAAGTCATTTGCAAGTTAAGTGCTATTAATGGTTGTGCAATGTGCTATTAATGTGACATTATAATTCATTTTATTAAGGCCTTTGCAATGTTAAGTTTCCAACCCCTTAGCCTTGATGTCAATACTAGCACATTGAAGTTTAAAGAAAATTTAAAACACATGTTTTATGTTTATTATTTATGGTTGTAGTTGCATTCTGGAATGAAATGCATAGAGTGCTAGGCTTGTGAACTTAAACCTATAGAATCACCCTATAACCATTAGATTAACAAAGATCAAAGGTTTATAATTTGCTATCAATACAGGAGTAAATCATTAATGGCTTGTTTTAAATGTTGTCAGCCATGTGGCATGTACTACCTAATTGTGTATTGTGTAGTCTACAAGTAACAAGTAGATTTTATTTTGAAGTTAAAGGGTCAACACACGAGGAGATTTTAGTGTTCAATTTGCTCATTGTAGTACACCATTATGTTCTAGGTTCCACAGTTCCACTTCCAACAAAGCCATTTCAGTAACCCAGTTTCAACTTCAAGAATCAAAATTGAAAATTTGGGTAAGTTAAAGAATTCATGTGGCTATGTTTCATTGTTTGACGTTTCTTAAAATCTTATTTTGTCAAACTTTGAAGTTTGGGTTTAGGGTTAAGAGGATTAAGAATTAAGAATGATTAAGGACTAATAGGGAATTCACAAATTTCATATTCTTGATTGTATCAACATGTCTACCACCAGTAGTAGTACCACTAGAGCAATGTCTAATTAACAAATACATTATGCAAAATTGCTTAAAACCCTAGGTTTCACTAATGAATACCATGATATTTATGATCCTGAAACCTATGGTAGGCATACCTCATAACTTAGATTTTCATCTCAGAATAAGGCTTCAAAGACAATGCAAGTCAATAGTTTTAGTGCACCATGGGTAAGTGGATTAGGGCGAATGATGTTACATGAGGTTTTCCCTTGCCAATAATTTATCATGGTCTGTGTCCTAAATTATGATGATAACAAAAGAGAAATTGTTAATAAAGATAGCAAAGAAGAATTGTTATCCATTAATGCTAAAGAACTTGGAAAAGTGTTGGCCTTGGGGTTTACAACTAAAGAATTTGGAAATGTCCACATTGACCTAGAAAAGCTTGCTAGTGATTATGAAGCAGTGGATGAAAAGGAGAAAAATTATTTCTTAAATAGAATAGTTCGGGATAGAAACAAATTGAAAGGTGATCATAAGCCTCCTTATGATTTGGATATTTTTAAACCATTGACTCAAGATACTATTTCCATGCTAGCATTTTGTCTCAGATTAGATAGCAATTTGGAAGTGGGTCCAAGCCTCCTTGAAATGGTATATAATATCCATTATCATGTTCCACATGTCAAATATAATTTTATTGGGCACATTGTAGAATCCATGTATAAACAATTTTTAATGATTAAAGGGGGTTCCATCAAGACATGTTTAGGTTCACAACCTACTTGTGCTATCTTTTTCTATTCAAATTTAGAGGAATGTTTCAAACCAACAAGCTTCAGATTCAGCCCTATAGTAATGCTAAGGAAAAGAAAATGGCTCCACTTCCAATATATGAATGGACCACTGTGATAAGGATGCATGATTCTCAAAAGAACTTTACTCATTTTGTAGACTACTTTTTGGCTCCATTGCATCAAGCAATTACAAATACTCCAATGCCTAGATTTCCTGTCATGTAGAAACTGTATTCAACTAGGGAAAGAAATACAATTGGTTGATTGGTACTTAATGGAAGAATATATTGTGCTAATATTTTAAGGATCAGAAGTACAGTCATACAAACTTCTAATACATGTGACATAAAGGGTTTTTGCTTTGGAATATGTAAGGCAGATGCAAAGTACTAATGAAAGACACTTTAGCAGTCAGGGGAAGAAGGCCTTATTTCCTTCTTTACCTTTTCATGTGGAGGAATCACATTCAACAGAAAAGAATTTAGTGTGGTACAAGTTCTTTTGAATTTTTTTGATTTTGATGTTATCTGTCATTGGTAGTATGATCCATGTCACACCATTAAACCAATGATTGTGCTCAATAAGAATGTTGGAAGTAGAATTCAACATCAAACTAACCCCTTACTTGAAAACTTGAGAAACAAGGATTCTTGGGATGAGGTCAAAGTAGCAATGGAGAAAAGTGCTACTGAGAATGGTATTTCTTTTGAACAATTGTTAGTAGAAATTATGGCATTGCATCAAAAAACAATTAGGAGGTAACCCATTTTTTATGAAAAAAGTCATAAACCATCTAGTAGAGTAAAAATGCCAGATTCTCTAGAGAAGGAAGCTACAAAAAAAAATTGGTCACAATAAAAAATTGCTGTCTTTTGGTCTATGAGGAAGGAGCTAGGTGATCCAAGAGCTCTTGTAGAGTATGGAGATAATGAAGATCTTGAGTTTAACAAATTATGGAATATAGAGCATCTAGATGAATGAGAAGATGAAGAAAGTAATGATGAATCTAATGATGATAGGGAAGAAGAAAGTCATGTCAGTTTCAAACTTGGTTGAAGTGAGGCCACAAAAGAAGCATTTACTATAGGAGTAGCCATAGCTGAAAAAATGGGTTATCAAGGTGGTCCTTTGGGGTCCCAAAGACAAGGCCCTTGGATGGTAACAAATGTAGAGCATATAAAACCAGTTGATAAATTTGGCCTTGGGGTTGGAGGTGAAAAAGTAGACCTAGGGCATACATGTCAATTGTTGCAAATCCTCATCCTCATGGTCAGACACAATCACAACTAGGACATGACCATGTTGGAGGGCTTAGTGCAACTAGAACTGCCTCTAGTGGCAATGGTATGGGTAGTAGTACTAGTAATGGTCAACATGTGCTACAACAAAAAATTACACATAAGAAGACAACAACGCAATATACCACAAAAACACTAGGTGATCAAGGCATACAAAAAAGGCAAAGGATTTTGACAGGTCCAACTCCAAGTCACACTACTAGTGGATCCACCATAAAGGAGTTATTTCTAGGTACTCCCCCAATGCCAATTAGTTTGGCTGTGACATCATTAGCAACTGCAAGTACTCCTATTCCTTCACCATTCAAACATTCCATTGTTCCTGCATCCCTAGATTTTTTATTACATTGAAAAATTTACAAAGAAATAAGAATTGAATAAAAAAGAAAAGAAACAACTAGTGGAGTGTGTCTTCTCTAACTGAATAGAGCCTATAACAACCATGGTATTACCCACATTTGACACAAGTAAAGAAATCATGGAGTACACAATTCTTGTTCCCACAGTTCAAAAGAAACCAGCAAATCAGATGGCTCCATCTGAATTTGAGGTGAACAATTTTTAATTAGTTTTTTCTAGACTAAAAAGTACTAAAAAAATTAATGTATCAAAGAAGAACAATAAATTGGTGTACACATCATGCTAAAGCAATATAGAGAGAAAAAAAGGTTGTAGAATCAAATTGAAAAGTTACAGGAAAACCTAGAAAATGAGAAAGCAAAGAGGAAAGTAGCAGATAACAAGAGCGAGGAATTAGAAAAAAGAATTAAAAAATCTTCCTCTACATCAACAAGCAAAGAGGATAAGAAGAATGAGACTGTAGTGAATGAACTGAAGCAAAAGCTAGACGAGAGCAACAAGAAATATGATGAGGAAAAATCCACTTCAGAAAAATTAAGACTAAGCATTGCAAATGGAAATGCATAGTGGGAACAAAAATTGGAGAATTAGAGAAAAAGAAATGAAAGGTTGGAGGCAGAGCTAATGGAAGCAAAAATGAAATTAAGTCTTGTCAAAGTAAGTTAAACAATGAGGAATATGAAACAATGAGGAATATGAAACAAAATATCTGGGATGAAATAATGTAGGGGATTGGTCATTTGTGTGACATGTTTCAATTGATTGATTCTATCAGACAGCATCATAATAAGCTCGACAAATATTTAATGGACAACAAAAATGTGTTAGCATTAGAGAAATCAACAAATCAAATTCAACAAACAATCTACAAAGCTAGTGACAATGTTTTGAAATCAAAAGGGATTACTAATAATCTTGCTACATCAATGGCATCATCTGTCATTGAAAAGTGTTTGAGAATACATGAAACAAAAGAATATTTGCATTTGGCTGCAGACAACATGAAGAAGGTGGATCTGAAAAGGTAAGGCACATCACAAAGCTTGGTTTTCCAGAGGCTTTTGACACAAAAGAGTGATTCATTGGAAAGAATGATTTCAGAAAGAAGATGGAGGATGCAAGGAAGATTGATTTGGACCAGTTTCCTTAGAACCCAAATGTGGTGACCTATTTGGATTCCATCAAACCATTGCTAATGTTGAATATAAAATTGATTGAAGAATCCAAGACAGGTTCCAATTTGAATCATGAATTGTTAACAAATCTTCAAGTCAAACAACATCAGTTAGAACAAATGACAATTCCAACACCTGAAGACTGGAAGTTGCTAGAAAAGGTGATGCAATGATTTAATTTTTGATAATATGAGTTTCCAAGTTCCAACTCAACTTTGTACAGAGTTGTCTTCGAGAAATATTTTGCATTGCCAATGCCTATATGTATTCTTTCATGTGATAATCAATTTAAAAGCTCAAATTTAGACTTCAGTAATGTGTTGATGCTCAATTATTTGTATTATTTATTATATAATTTGAAGAAAAAGTCTAGTAGTGGTTTCAACTTCTAGATACACTTTAAACGATTGTTGATGTTCATTGTTGTATATGCTACTAATATTATTGTTAATATGATATTAATCTAATAAGCATTGAGTTTAGTGATGAATCGCTAAGTACATGCTTGAGTTTTACTTTTAACACAATTAAAATATGAACTATAAGGTGATTTTAATTTTAGGAATCCATAATCTTAGTGAAATTGCATTATAATTCACACATCAATACTCAATATCCACATGGCTACTTAGTAGATCCACTAAACATTTATATGAATTCATGCTTTAATCAAGGTACTTTAACTGGTTCATTAAACCAGAGCCAGAATTAAAACATACATCAAAGCATAATATTAATGAGAAAGAAGATTAATGAAAGATCATTGATCATATTTCATTAAAAAATCATGTAAAATGTTATAGCTGGAGAGACGATAGACTCAAAATAGTTTTAGACCTAACCTTTGAGTTTGAGTTATGGCACGTGTGGATTTATTTTGCTTTTGCTGAGTAGTTTTTCATGGATTATCTATTATGAGAATTGGAATGATGGATTTTTGGTTAGTTTCATTGTTGTGGTTACTATCACTCAAAGTCACGGTTTTGGTGTTTTTCCTAACCTTAGTCGCTAGTCCTTAGAGTTTTATAACCTTATCGCAGAGCACTAAATTTTCAAAACTTCTCGATTCCACAACTCGGTTGACGGTTCACTTTGTTGAATTGCAAGTCTTTCTTGGTCATTTTTCTAGTCAATGGGTTTGAGGTTTCAAAAACTTTGAAACTTCAGACTTTGGTTCTAAGGTTCCAAGTTTCAATGACCACACGACATTATGGACTTATCTTGCCTTTCAAAGGGGTTGTCATCTGACACCTCATTGAATGCTATGTACAAACTAATATAAAATATAAAATATTACAATTTCCTAGAATACAACATAAAATATCAACTACAGTTTGACTTTGGAATATAATTCATCAAGTGCAATCTAAAATAAAATATCATGAAGTGCAATTATTCACAATTTCATTGAATACAATATAAAATATCATCAACTATAGTATGGAATAATGGAAAATGATCAATGAAGTATAGTATAAATACCTAAAAGCTGCTAATTCTATTCTATTTCTCAAACGGAGTCAGGGTCCTCAAACTGACATTCATCATCAAATAAAGTAAGAGTCATCTTGAATTTGATTCCAAGTCTGCTCTTCATTTTCTTCAGCCCGTGTCTCAAATTCAACATTCATTGTGTGATTTGTGTCAATTTGATTTGTCCCAATCGCATTGCCACTACCACCAGTACCACTATTTGTAATTGGAGTGTTGCACAACTTGGTCCTTCTTTCACATGTGGACCTCCAAATTGTGAGTGCCCTTTCAAAAGGAAAATTAAAGATATTATATGTAGTTCCTTTCAACCTCAAGCAATTTTCTAAATTCTTGTCTAGTTTCTTTCTTAACTTTAATTTCAAAAACCCCAATGTACTGAAAACTCTCTCATCCTCCATTGACCCCAATATCATTGTTTGACATAAATCAATAAGTTTGAAATATTTTGATATCGAACCACGCAATATTTCACTCTGACCTAAGTTTTTCCAAACATTTTTTATTGATCCCAGTTCAAAGACCTTCTCCTTTCCCATGGATTTATACTGGTCTCTCATAGTTGTTGCAAATCTCCCAGATTGTTTTCTAAGCTTAGCTTCATTTAAAATTCCTTCTATTTTTTTCTCATCATATGTTACACTTTTCGAAAACTGTTCGATCAAGATTTTTACTTGATCATGAAAATATTTTGGGTTCTCTCATTTTTCCCAAAATTGAGGATACATAATACCCATGGCTTCAAGTATTTCATGTCGAGGGAATCTTTCACATGTCTCTGAGGAAAGAGATTTTGTAATTTCCTTCAAATTATCACCAATAGATTTAACAATGCCTTTAAAATCTTCCTCCTTAACAGCTACTTCTCCACTAGAGCTCTTGGCTATCTTAAAATGGTACATTGGTATCTCATATCCATGTACACATATACATAAGTGCCCACTTGCATTAAACTATAAATAATTATCAGGATTATTCAAATCAATAATTTTCTGCCACATGAAATAATTTGGGCCATCTTGCGTTAGATCTAGATATAGATGATCGAGGGCCAAGCATGTATGTTTACCTAGATTGGCATATTCATTAATATATACATAGTTTTGTCTTGGGCTTTCTTCACAAGATTGTTCATCTCATTCAGCATGGGGAGAAGACTAGCTGAAGTCAAGAGTCTCTATATCGCTTAACCTATGTAAGAGGTCAAGAGCTTTGTCTACTATGTTGCAATGCTCGTACATCACTCCAATCAAGGATTGATATTCTGAAAGAACTTGTTGTGCTAGTCCATGTAGGGAGATCCATCTAGTATCGACATCCTTGAGAAGCTTGTTTCCAAGTGTTATTCCCTCAGCAAAATTTTGAAATTCTGTGAAATGTTTGGGACTTCGCTAGAAGTATGTCTGGATCTCACGGACTAGATTTTCAACTTTTGATATTGTAGGAAACTTTCTTACAATTTTGAATGCTAAATTCATTTTGTGGGCCATGCAGTGAATGTCAAGCATGTATGGTGCACAAGTAGTTTGTAACTTTATGCAAACACTGATCCTTTGACCTTACATCACTATAACTCCATTAGCTCCTACACACACCAACTTTTTGGCAATTGTCAACTCATCCATACCTGCAATTTCATTCAAAGATTTCTTGACTAGTTCAAATATATTTTGTGATGTTGAATTGTCCTTCATTTTATAAACACAGAGAAGATGAGTTTGGCGAACATGTCGTTCTACAGTAAATAAATGCATACAGACCCAAGAAGTGTTGTCTACCATAGTAACTTCATCTAAAGATAATGCAATGCAATTTAACTCTTTTACTTTCTCCTTTAAATATTCCTTTTCAACTACAGCAAGATAGTTTTCCCATTCCCATCCAACATTTACTAATTAATGTGACAAGGGATAGTGAGGAACATTCAAAAAATATAATAAACTAGAATATTTTGGGTAGTCTGTCATAGGACACTCTCTGGACAAAATATGAAAAACAACGCTCATCTGAACAATTTTTGACATATTTGCTACTTCCATTGCTTTTCCAAATTGAGCCTCAAGTGTACCTTTACATGCAGCAATGTTCAACATTCTTTTTTCATGCTATTCATAATCCGTGGTATACCTAACATGAAGACATTCTTCCTTTGATTTCCATTGTATGATTGATTGTTCCTTTTCATCTATGATTTGTTTTTCATAAAATTTATCGATATGCTTTTCTATAGTGTCAATCTTTAGCTGCAACGTCTTGGCTCTTCCACATTTCCAACTACAAATCTTTCATTTGGCCAATGTTTCCTTTTCAATATCATTTGCATTGTCAATCTCCACTGGTACCATGAATGGGTACTTTGACAAGCAAGCAAGTTGAAAATTCCTTGTCATTTCCCACTCACGCCCCATTTTTTATTTGCTTCTTTTTTTTCTACCATCATCATCCTCATCCAAGTCAATTATCTCATTTTGGCTAACCAAGCCCAGGGTATCCCTTGGAACATCTTCTGTGGTATTTCCATCCTGATTTGATACATTTTGATTTAAATCAATGATAATTTATACTTGACCTTCTAGCAGTGGTGAGGTATCGTGAATGCTACCAATATTTGGTGGAAGAGTTGATGATTTAGCTCCATCTTGACCTTATGGATCGGAAGCTTTGGAAATTCCAAAGTAAGATTGTATGGTACATCTAAGTTTTTGGTTTTTTTATGGCCTCCTAGTCTCTTCACCACCTTGAGGAGCGGTAGGAGTCTCTTCACCACCCTGAGGAGCTTGAGGAGCAGTAAGAGTCTCTTCACCACCTTGAGGAGCTTGAGGAGCGGCAAGAGTCTCTTCACCACCCTGAGGAGTGGCAAGAGCCTTACTACCCTGAGGAGCGACAAGAGTCTCTTCACCACCTTGAGGAGTGGTAGGAGCCTTACCCTTGCTACTTGAGTCGCTCAACATATTGATCTCTAATTCGCTCAACATATTCACCTCACTTCGAATAAAAACTGGAAAAAAATGTCTTCTTGTTTAAGGACAGAGAATAATAATACAGATCCCATTCCCTACTCAATATCATCTTTAAGACTGAAGAAAGAATGGAAAAGAGATAAAGAAAACTTATTATTATACTAATAACATTATGAAAAAATGATCACTCACCTTTAAGTCTACATTTTCGGCTTTTGCTGACTTCTGAATCAAGAAGTAGAACCTCATAACCGAAAAAAATGTGTAAGAATAAATGACACTTTCGATTGTATTTATATCAATCCATGATTCCATATTTGGTGAATTTTGCAAGATTTTTAAATGGTATATTAAAAATTTGGCAAATCTTGCATGCTTATACAATAATACGTTGTAATTTTCAAAGCAAAATGTGTCCTCAAATCTAATTATTTTTTAATGTTATTGGCGAAATAGGTCCTCATAAGAAACTATTTATAAATTTTAATTGGCGAAATGGGTCTTCACAAGCAACTATTTGTAAACTTTAATTGGCAAAATGGGTCCTAATACAATGTTGTTTTAATAGTATTGACGAATATGTAGGTGTTTTATTAAATGCTTTCAGGATTGCAGGCGAAAATATTAGTCATTCCAATTGAAACACGTAGTTTGACAATGGTGAATTTTTTGCTTAAATATGCCTCATTAAAAAACTCATTGGAAAATGGACATGCATTGGACCTATAGTTCGTAAAATCTAGGCAATTTGGACACCCTGTTGGGTGTGAGAAATTCGTCAATTTCGACTTGGCTAATTTCTAGAATTTTCCAATTGGATAATTCCTAGAATTTTCCAATTGGCTAATTCCTAGAATTTTCCAATTGGCTAATTCCTAGAATTTTCCAATTGGCTAATTCCTAGAATTTGCCAATTGGCTAATTCCTAGAATTTGCCAATTGGCTAATTCCTAGAATTTGCCAATTGGCTAATTCCTAGAATTTGCCAATTGGCTAAGATTTGCCACTAAATTTTTCCCTGATCAACTTCAAAAGTAGTGCTTGACACATGGTCGGCCACACCAGTGTAAAATACATAGATCAATTAAGCTCGATACTTCCAAATTCCAAAACCAACTTCAACAGAACCAGGGCAACACAACTCTTCAACCATACACCATAATACTTCAACAAAGAGAAATTCGTACCAGCAACAATTCTTCCAAACCTCAATCAACATACAACAAAACATAGTTCACAAGCACCAGAACCAACAACCTTCTTTTAATACAATTTTCTCAATATCATCGACATGTATAATCAACACCAATTAGTAGATAACCAACTAACTAATTGACATCAATGACAACACTTCATTCCTCTTCCAATCTTGAAATAATGTCCTTCAAGAGTGTTATCTCTCTTAGCATACTATATTCCTCTTAGTGGTTTGATGTGACACACTGCATCCCCTAAATTGTGAATCTTTTATTCTTCAATTGGTCCTCTCTTGGAGACATTAGGCATGATGTTCCCTAAGTTGAGACCTTGCATGAACTAAAAAAAAACCCTTTGAACATACCTTACACTATTTTTTTATTTAAACTAACTATTATATGACCACCTTGCATAACACACTTTTCTTGCTTATGGATCCATCCTATTTGTTCATGGGTGTTAGCATACGAAGTTTTACTTGCCTCATAGACCTCGTTGTTTGTGTTGTGTGGCACCTTATCAATGCTATTAGGAGGTATAGATTTGGTATGGCTAGGGTATGAGAGCTAAACTTAGGTGTGACTTTCCCATAGCCACTTGCTTGTGTGTGTGAGTGCATATCGACATGTTTATGTGTCTCACCTCTCTGGGTGCTTGCCTAGTGGATGGCTTGAGGTTCCACTAGCCCTTGTGAGCGTGCATTTGGTTTACATAGTGTAAATTGTGTTCCACTTGTAAATGTTTTTGGACAAACAACCTAAGCCTAGTCCACATCACATTGGAGAGATTTTCAAAGGTTGATCCACCCTTCTTTTTCTTTTTCTTTCTTCTTTATGTCTTTGGCAGTGTATTCTTGTATCTTGTTGTTTCTTCTTATATCATTCACATGTGTGTTCTTTTGTGCCTATGTTGGTTTGACATAGGAACTTGATCCTAAGGGCTTGATCATCACTTTTAATCATTATCATCCTATCTTACTAGCATTGGTACACTTGGATCCCTCTTGATGCATACTTTTCTACTTTAGTGTGAGTTTGAAGCAAGTTCCTCCTCTCACTAAAGTGGGGGCTAAATGTGGTGTAGGAAAATTTATCCCTTTATATTTTCACACTTGTTTGGGCCCTCCATTATAAAACTGGGCTTCTTTATGCCTTATTTGGTCTCATTTTTCATACACAATCATGATTAAATGCATTTCTATATGGATAATATCGACACTTAATAAATGAGTAATCATAATTCATGTTTTTGGGTTATGTTATCTAAATCTAGTGATCTAGGACTCATATGCCACCTTGGGTATATGGGTCCCACATAGGTTTTAGGGCCTAATCTTAAACACTGTATTGAACTTTGCATTCATTCAAGTTTTTGTCCTAGTTTAAGCCTATTGAGACTCATACGCCCAAGGTGGCATATGAGTCCCGCTTGAACTTGGAACTATTTTGAATCAAATTCTCGGTGGAATTTTATTCTCCTATATCTGATGTCAGCTTGTAGTCAAGTGTAATTTTGGGAAATTTGGCATAAACAAGTATAAATACAAGGTTATTTCACATATTTTATCCTAGCATGTTTACAAGTCATCTAACACTTTTCATGAGCAAGTGTGAACTAGCAAGTTGATGAAAGCATTCCTAAGGAAAATTTATAATCAAGAGAGCATTCAAGAGAAAATCATCAAGCATTTGGAGTAGCATTCAATATTCAAGCATCATGTCAAAATCATCATGCATCATGTGTGTTCGTGAGCTAACATTTGTGATGTAGGTTTTTCATGATTCAAGTAAGTATTCAAACACATTATCTCATATCAAGATCAAGAATCAAGATCCACATCTATTGGAGTCATTTCACATAAGATTGCAACCTTTATTTCAAGGGTTTGGTGAGTTGCAACATTGCATATTGTTCATTCATCATTCCTTCATATTATTTATATTTTATTTCAATAATTAATTACCCTAATGGGGTTTGACCAAGGAAAACCCATATTCCCTAACACATCTTTTCCCTCTTCATGTGTGATTGTAGATTTAGGTGATTTGGAGGTTGAAGATCCTTTAAAGATAGAGTTGCAAGATTTAAGAAAGTTGTAAAAGTTGTCAAGAAGTTGTCATCTTCATAGAAACTCACTGATAGATCAAAATTCAGACTTCTCATACTCAAAGATCTGACAAGATGAAAGCTACAGAAGATCACCCGAGGCTACAAAAGTTATAGTCAAATGCTAATACTAGGACTAAATCACCAGCTTGGGTGTATGAGTCCCAGTATACCCCTTTTCAATAGTTTTCTATAGATCTTGATTTGTCAGTAACAGATTCTAGATTGTGCTCAGATTCTAGAATTAGGACTAAATCGCCCAATATGGCATATGAGTCCCATTGCACATCAAAATTCATAATTTCAGAGTTACAGACCTTGTTTTGGACATCTTCAGTCTTCTAGGTGCTCCTCTATTTATCCTCAATTTGTTATTTTGATTTTAAGTTTCATTCTTTAGGTCATATAGCTAGATTTGTATACTACTTGAGCATTTCCTTCTTTCTAAGCTTTTTCTTAGTGGTGAACCCCCTTTTAATCACACCTAAGGAAACCTAAATCTAGACCTTCCCTCAATTGAGTAACTTGATTGAGGGATCCCTAGGGTTTCCTTTAATGAACCAAGAGTGAAATAGGTCCCTTCTTAGTTCCATCTCCAAAAGATGGAACACTATTTCTATTTGTTCAAGAAAGTGAAGGACTAAGTTTATTCTCAAAAAAGTGCTAATTGACACTAAGGTGGAGTTGTGATGTAAATTATAACCAATAAGAGAACAACATTTTTTGGGGAACTACTAAGGCATGTAAAAATAGATCACATGGACCAATGATATTTTAGTATCATTCCATGTGTGTTGATAGATTGATTGGACCTTTTGTCCTTTCGTTTTATTGTGCACCACTAGAATAAAAGCAAGGTCCATAATGAAATCATGATGCAAAGAGAGAAGGAAATATAATAAAATTCTACCATGTATACCACATGTCATCCCTAAAACAATTAAATAATGAAGGAACATTGTGGAGTCATATGATGCAATAAAATTGTGCAACCTATTAGATACCTTGGAATATTTTTCATCTATCATAACACATCAACATACTACCTTGATAGATTTAGTCCATCATAATCACACAAATAAAATGGGGTTCTTAGTCAAAAGTATAATGTATAGAGGTTGCATGTTGCAATAGGGAGTTTCTATATATTTAGAATATTATAGCTACTTAGAATACACATAAACACTAAGCACAAAGAAAAGGTTGGCATCACACATCAATAAAGTTGATATGGGGTCCATTAAGGAAAATGAAGGGCACAAAGCACATGAAACAATAAAAACATGTGACACCTAGAATTCCACTAATTATCCTCATATTGCATCCCTACAATGAATAAATAAGTTTTGACCAATCAAGATATTCACATTGATAGTAGGTCAATAGTCCATTAAATGACCTAGGGACACATAAATAGCTTCTCATATTATCGACCTCACTAACTTGGATCAAGTTCATGATATTGATAATTGGAAGTCCACTCCTACTTTTTATTTTTCTTTTGTTCTTGTCTTATTGCATGGTTTTAGATGTTGTAAGAATAGTGTGTCTCACTTATGGACACCCTGATTTTTATTTGAGATCACATATACTTTTTTAATTAATGATTTAACCCTTTAGGTGTTCCATGTAAAGGAGATTAATTAAAGTGGGTTAGACCAAACCTCCATTGATAGAAGCCCTTAATCTTAAATTGAATCCTCAATGGATTCTCCTCCATACCTATCAAAATTCTATCAAAAAACTAAATTTTATTTTCCTTTTGGAGAATCAAATAAAATAATTTAGAAATTCTAATTTTTAAGTATGTAGTCTTAACTTAATATTTCCAAAATTTATAGTTTTGAATATATTTAAATTGGTTATTGTATTTATTCTCTATTTATAGTGAACTTAGGTTTTGCAATAAACATCAAGCTCTCTGTTCCAAACAAACAAAAATATAAAAAATAGGATACAAAATTTTAAAATATAAGTGCATTAGGTATTGATATCCTTATTTTGATAAAAAATAAAATAGATATATACAAAATAAGAAATTTCTTATTGAATAAACCTATATCTAAATTATAATTACCCTCACTTCAAATATTAGTCAAAAAAAATATATATATGGAACAACAAATAATGAAAAAGTATATTTTGAAATGAGCAAGTGGGAGTGAGCGGGAGCAGGCGGGAAGAGGAGTGGAGGACTTTTTAAATCCTCTAAATATGGTGATGAAGATGAAGAGAATTCTGACGCAAATACATTTGCATTGGATGTTTCATCAGCTCCTACAGTCGTGAGCTTCTTGGCTTTGAATATCTTTTTGGTGTCTGTGTCCGTGGGGTTTCAGATTTTGTTTTCTTGCTGGCCATTTGGTTGATGCAGCTTTGGTTATCGTTATAGAGGATGGCTAGTTTGATGCTCAATTGAGACTTCTTTCCTCTGAACTTTCTTTGAGCTGTTTTGAAGGCATCTTTCTTAGTGCCTACAGATTGTATGGCTACGGGTTGTGGTTTCCTATCTCAGGCCATCCTTTCTCTTTGGATTGAGCTGGCCCCTCAAGCCTGGCTTGGCTCCTGTTTGGGAATTTCCTCTCTATTATTTCAGAGCTCGGTACTTTTCCCATGGTTATTTTTGAAGATCTCGGAGTGCTTAGGGATACGTCTATTGCCCCTAAGAAGATCCATAAAGGCTTGGGTCTTAGCTTTCACTGTGCTCTAGGCCTGGGTGATTTATTTTTTCTGAAGCATCTTTTTGGATGCTTTTGCTTGTGGAGTTTGGTGGTCATTGCACCGTGGATGATCTTCCTTATGGAAGATATTTGTTTGGTGTCTCATGGCTTCCCTATTAGTGCTCGGTGGAGTGTTTGGTCTGGGTTTAGCATTGTTATGTCCTTTTTTATAGGAAGGGAGATCTCTTCCTCCAAGCTGTGGATTTTAATTGTCTTTCGGAACCCCATCTGGTATGTAAAGATCTTAATGATGGTGAGGCTTGGTTTATTTTGTTTTGCAAATATGTTTCAGCCTAATGTTGCTAAAGGGTACCTCTAAGATCATAGATGGAAGGCTTCTTTTTGTTAACTGGGTTATTTACTAAAGGTTCTCTTATAACCCAAGAGTTATGGTTTCGTAAGATATTTTTTGTATTCCCCTTTTGGAATGAGAAGCTTTTGAGGCTAAAGGGGGAAAGTATTTATAACTAGCAGAAGGTTTCCTGTTTTTAGTGGTGTTGCTCAGAGGATGATGTGATTTCCTTGCTTACAATGTACATGGGAGTGTTGGCTGCCCCTATTATTGTTATTTGGTTGTTGGCTGTTGGCTGGGATGTATTTTATGCTTCTTTTGATGAGTTCCAAATGATTATGTTGCTAAATGGAGCTAAGTCTTCCCTATGGCTATTTTTAGGGGTGCATTCCATGTTCTTCTTGAAGTTCCTAATGCCTAGACTACTAAAGGATGTTGTGTTTTCCCTTTCTGCTGGTGCATTGGCTTTTTTCTGGGGTCTACACAGTTTATTCTACTAAGGTGAAGAATGCTCCTATTAAGGTGGTTTCCTCTCCTATTGAGGAGGAGATGGGTGTTGCACACATGGTAGGAAGCTCTCTTTTTTGGTATCCTCATCTATTGTTCCTATTGAGGTGGATTTTGAGGGTGCCAAAGATTTTTGGCTCTAGTGGAAAGGGTGTTCTGGTCATCCTCTCCAATAGAGGGGACCTCTCTCCTTTAAATGTGGAGATTGAGTTGGTATGGTGTGTTGGAAGGTGTCTCAAGGGGATTCTTGCTACCTTTCATTTAGTTTTTCTTCTCAATTCTCTTATTAAGGTAGGGATTTTGGTAGGTCTGATAGTTCTAAAAGGGAGCTCTTGTTGTCCTCTTTTTTTCTTGGTCTAGTGATGTTTGTATTTAGTAGATGGTTTGTTGTGTCCTAGCTATTATCGGTTGTGTTCTTGCCTAGCTAACTCAGGTGGTTTTTGTTAGTTGTTAGGGTTCCAGGAACCTATAAAAACCTGGTTGTAGAGGGTTTAAGGTTCTCTTCAAAAAATGATCTTTGTAGCATGACTATTATAGTCTATCTTTTGGGTGGCTATTGTTGATGGGTTGTTTTTTTTTGGATGGCTTGTAGGCTTGATTATGCTTTATTCTGCTAGTTGGGTGGCCTATTTTATAGTTGCTAGTTATGGTTTGTTCTACAATTTTGTTTGGGTTTTAATTGTTGGCCATGAGGCCTATTTCATGATGTTGTATGGAATCAAGGCCCTATTCCTACTTTTTTAATCTAAACCAAATTATGAAAAACATTTGTGCACTAGATATTGATATTACCAATCTATATTTAAAAATTTATAATTTGATACTTTTGGCGAAAAGTTATCCAATATGGAATAAATGTCAACTTTTTAAAATGTTATTAACTATAAAAATACCACTTTTGAAAATATTGTTAACTTTTTTTTGAATATTGTACTATTCTCTTTTTACTATTGCAAAGTTAAAAAAAAATATTCATTAAAAATTATTTAAATAAAAAATTCAGAAATCATCTTTTATTTTTTTTAGAAATACATTTAGAATCTACACACAAAATTTTAAAAACTAGTATTTTAAATTATCTTCAATTTTTTATTGGTTTAGTTGTTATGGGGTGATAGAAAGTAAAAATTTGGTTGAAAACATTGATTCATTGTCCCACTTTGGCCAAAAAGTGAAACACACTATTGTGGAAACAACTTTACAAGAATCAGCTTTACATTGCATTATCATCTATAAAGTCCAAGTATTGAGGTGTAGTTCTAGCCAACTATAGAGTTTATTTTTCCTCCTAATATTCCTAATACTCTTTAGTGTAATAATCAAACTTCCATACATGTTTCTCACAACCCAATGGAATATAAATAAAAAAACACATTGAGATCAACATACACTTTATATGGTAGTTAATCTAGGAAACTATTTTTAACTTAGACTATTTTCTTATAGAGGAGTAGGTTGTAGAAATCTTCACTAACCCTTTGACATCATCTTGTTATCTTTAGTTGCAATAAATTCTTGGAGTGGAGAAAATTATTCATAAGGTGGCCATAATGAGTCCTTCCTTGACATGTTTATTCTTGTTTTCTCTCTTTTGGGATGAGTTTCTCTTATAGGTGTTCTCATCTTCTCCATTTGTGTGAGATTTCATTATTCATGGGTACCTTATCAAGATAATTTCCTAAATTCTATCTTTTAATTATTTTCCCCTTTTCTTTCTCCCTAATTTGTATTTGAGGGGGTTGTTTGTGTGAATGATTCTTTTATTATTTTTATAAATTAAGATTAGAATAATAGAATATAAGATCTGACTTTTGATGTTACATAAGCATTCACATAAAAAAATATGTTTTTTTCATATAATAAAATAAAATATTACTATGTAGCCACATATATATATATATATATATATATATATATATATATATATATATATATATGCGGGGATTACTTATGTTAATTAATTAAATGTTTTTTATTATATTGATTTTCAAAAAATATTTGTATTGTCCAAGCCCCTGACTATGGGTAGTATTGAACAAAGATCCTGCATTTTTACACCATACACCATATAGAACGCCAGATAGACCATACTAGGTCGAAACCAACCAACCTCCAACACAGACACCTACATTTCATTACCATTTATAGACCCAAACCCATACACTATCCATAACCAAAAAACCACAAAGCCAAGAGCTAACTACCCCTTTACCAGACATTCTTTTGGTCGAACACGCAAAACTCATCTTTCCAGGCCAAGTCTGACACAACAACCAAGTGGTATTTCCTCTTCAGAAATTTGGCACCCATTGTAGCCAGCCTTCAATGTTCCACCAGTGCCAACCCACTTAAGTCTAGAAGGAAGGGATAAAATCTTACCAAAGCATTCGGGTCTTCCAACAACCTGAGATCATGAGGCCAAGGGATGCCTTTACACAGCAAGGCCACTTCCAATACTTTCTTCAATCCCACCAACAAATCCATCCTGAAGAGTTGCTTCATAATCACCCTAGCATTCGCCTTAAAGACCCCAACATCCAAAAGACCAGCCAAAACGCGGGAGGAAATGCATGAGTCCAGTTGATATTGTTCCGCCTCTTCCATGAAATCCTCACTAGCCACACATTTCATCACTACAAAGGTTAGATAATTTGGGTGGAAAATAATCTGACTCAAACGAAGAGAGGTAATTGGACCAAGAAACGTTGTCTACTGCTTTGAGCTCCTCAGCTGGATAGGATTCACCATTTCACCCATTTCCAATTTCATGGCCAAGACCAAAACAATGAAGCATCCCATACCAAACACAAACTTGCCTCAAGAAAGCTAGAAGAAATGGCATTAAACCACCACTTAGTCCTAGGAAAACTAACCCAATACCATAAATGATGACCCAGGTGGTGAGTTGTAGCAATAAGGAGAGCCAATGACAAGACTTGACAAGACTACTCGAATGACAAGAGGGAATAATGATATCACCCTCCCATGGAATCCTCTAGGACCCACCATCAAAAATTGCATGCCAACACTTCCCCAAACCACATCACCCTCTGATGTGTCTGCTACGACCATGCTTCTCTTGTGGGGTGGCACCCGCCCAACCACCCACGGTTAATTAATTAAATGTTATTGATGAACACACCCTTAATTTATCTAAGACAATTGACTAGATTAATGTATAATAAATTGTTGACATTAAATGAGAGATAGGTGTATTTAGTTTTTGGAATATTAATGAGAATTAATTGTTGATGACTGTAGAACTAATTTTCTAATATTCAAATAAAGATGTCCTTGATGTGCTTTATGTATGGGAATCATAACAATTGTGGAATATTGAGTAGGTCAAATTCACCACGAGATTGACCCTAAGCTCTTTAGTATTTTCCTCATTTGGGAATCTATAGATCTAGTAGTTTATGAAATTAATCTGGTAAATTTTGTATATGTGTGACTTGGTTTTCCACTCTCTCTCATAGCTATTGACATGCAATGACTACCAATATTTAAAAATACCTAGCATAAGCTATTGGATTTCAAGGGTCAAGTTCTCCTCAATCAATCCCTTGCTTACTATTTTTACAACCTTTGGCATGTAATCAAAGATAGCATAATTCAAGTGTATAAAATTATAGATTATCATGATGTAAATACTTATTCATTTTAATGCTTCAAATTAAAAGGTTCCTTGAATGAATGTGAATGTTGGAGTTTGTGTTGAAGTTGCCAAGAAGGTTATTCATAGGAGTAAGAATCTAATACAACATAAAGAACCTTTCATAAGTGACAAGAAAAATAATGCTTTATTACTATTGTTAATATAATATAAATGTACACAAGAATGCTTGTTAAGTAGGCAAAGGTGACACAAAGGTAAGTTTGGCTTCACTAATAATTTTATTATTTTTATAAATTAAAATTAGAATAATATAATATTAAAAAAAAGTTGGACAATAGAAAGCATATCCATAAAGTTTAAACAAAGTCAAGCTCTAATAACAAGAAGTTTTTAAGGTGGAGTAATGTTATTAAGAAAATCACAATCAACTGATTTACCCTATAAACCATTATCAATCAACCAATTAGATCACCTCCTCTTCTTAATCTTTATTTATAGAAATTCTTATATTTTGAAATTAAAATTAAAATTTTAAAAATATTTTTCTTTTACATAAAGATTTAAAATTGATATTAAAAACTTACCCAATCTGTCGTACTTGTTTTTATCATTCATTCGAGCAAACTCCTTCAAGAGCTCATGAATGCGAATTTCAGGTTCAATTTCTTCAATAAAAGCGTTCTCGCATAGATCCACAACCTGATGCCACAATCAAATTTAGTGTTGGATGGTCTATCATTTTTTAAGGAAAAGTCAAATCGTAGACTAAATCAAGCTTAGAAGCAAATATTCAACTCACTGCTTTCTTAATGTGCGCGATCCCTACATTGCAACTTAGTGCTAGCCACATAAAAGTTTCTTTGGTAGACATATTGGGTGGTACACGTCTGGTGAGGAGCATGAATATAGTGCGGCATTTGTAGTCCATGCCATGGAAAGCTTTGTCCAGCACAACAAACACGTCATTTGAACCATCACCAGCTCCATCTACGAATCCATCTATCTCAGCAGTCCAATTTGGCAAAAGCTTAGACTGTTTAAGAAACAAGCGTCGGCCAAAAGCTTTCAAAGCTAAAGGATGAAATAGAGCAAAGCCTCTGTCGTGTTTGAATGAACATTTCTTTGCACACTTCAAAGCAAAAGCTCTGCTCTCTGCTGGGGACCCTGACGCCACGGAAGGCTTTCTTTCCCACAAGATGGCTATGGCCTCTTCCTCTTCAAGCCTTGGGACGCGCATGCATGACTGCGAGTCCATATTGAAACGCTTTACTAAGACATTTATGCTTCGTGCGCTCAAAAGGATGCAGCTGTTTTGTCCCAAGTCTGCCTTAAGATAACATTTCACTTCGTCTATGTTGTGTTTGGTGATATTGTCCAGAACTAACAACACCCTTTGGCCCTTTACGAATCTATTGAAGAAATAATGTGCCTGTAAGTTATATTAAAAGAAATACAAGAGTTACACATCTTGTGGAACACGAAAGAGAATTCCATTAGGAAATGAAGAACATCTTCCATACAAAATAAAAATATATGAAATTGCTCACATCGTCTTCATTTGTTAACGATTCGAGATGCGACACAGGGAATTGAGTGAGATACCGCAGGAGAAGTTTTTGCCTCTGCAATTTCTTACCTTCACAAAATTCCAGATGGCATACTTTACCATCAAAATTCCTCAAATTAATATTACAGAAAGCCTTGGTAAGTGTAGTTTTACCCTGGCCCGGCATTCCATATAATCCTGCAATGTGGATTCCTTTTTCATTTGGATGAAGAGAGTTGAAGAAGTTTGCAACCTCCTACAACCAATAAATATGATTGGTACATAAGCGTGTCTGTGTGTATATATATATACACTTGCATTAGTGAATAAACAATAAGGAAGTTAGCAAGGTTGTTTAACCTGGCACATGCGCTCCTGTCCTTGCATGGATGGGACACGATACCTTGGCAAGAGTGGAAGTATGAGAGAGATGTCTTCCACAATGTTGGAGGAAACTGAAAAAAAAACATTAGTGAAGCCAAGTTAGAGAGACTCCCCTTATTCACGTTTGTCTGCGGTGTATATTTAGCATAAATACGATTCCAATGTGCTACTGAATGGTTTCAAAGTAACAAATATTTATAGTTTTGTAAGTATTGTATTTTTGGACAATGTCGTATTTCTATCCAATAATTCTTTAATAGCATATTCAGGTGTTTTTTTTATGTTTTATGAATTGCATAGATGATAATTTCTGGGAAATTTTTAGTTTCTTTTTTATAAATTATTTTAATATGTTATGAATTCGTATTGATAATTATTTATAAAGATAATTAATATTGATAAGATAGGATTTAAATGAAAAAATTATAATTTTAAATTTTATTTTAATATATCATATATTTTCTTAATAATATTATGGTTGCTTCAAAATAATAGTTTCATATTGAGTAGAAACTTAAGTGTGTAAGAGAATTTAATTGGTACTCTTAATATTTTTTAATATGAAGATGATCTAAACTAAATAAGTTATAATGTTTTAGGAAAAGAAAAAAAAAAAGACAATAAATAAACAAGAATACCATGTATATATTCAAAGTGAGAAACATATTTCAAATATTGTATTGTATCTTAGTATCTTCTATATCTTCAATCATCTTTATTTTTATAAGTATTCTATCAACCCTATTATTTGAACTAAAAGAAAAATGGGCATGCAATGAAATCTCCAATACTTCATATTATTTGTTTTAGTAATTAGAGGTATAAATACACTTATCATTAGTACATATTAGTGACCATAGCATTGACATGGTAATATGAGAAATATTGATTGAATGAATCGTATCATCCTAATTTATAACTTGAAAATAATATATAAACATGTAAAGAAGAGGAACCTAAATTTACAAATCATAGGAATGTCTATTTTTTAATCCATTGTATATTGTTCAAGAATGTAGAACCTATCAAGTTGTAAAAGGGAGTAGTTAGAACACTAGATTTTATCAACCTCTGCCAATACCAAAAAGACCTTAGGAGGATATCAACATTAATTTTGTATTAGGATTTCCAAAGACATAAAGAGTACATGATTGTATATTTGTAGTAGTGGATTAGTTTTCTAAAATGGCTCATTTAATTCCTTGTAAGAAAGAACATAATGCTATGCATAATGTTGGCCTTTTCTTCTAAGAGATTGTGATATTACATGGATTATCAAGGAGTGTCATTTTAGATAGGGACACCAAGTTCACAACATATATTTGGAGAACACTATAGAAGAATATGAAAGCATACTTATAATTTAGTTCCACATTTCATCCATAGACTAGTTGGAAAATGAAATAAGTAAATAGGACCTTAGATAACTTGATTGGCATGTCTAATAGGAGACAAGGTATGAAATTGGGACATAGTTCTAGTGCAAGCAGAGCTTGCATACAATAATTTAGTGAATAGGAGTAATGGAAGAACACCGTTTGAGATTGTGACTTGATTACATTCTAGGGAGTAAAGGAACTAAAAGACATTAGTATACAAGATAAAAAAAGTGTGGAAGTTGAGGAATTTGTAGGCTACATGGAAACAATACACAAGTAGGTCAAAGAATACTTGGAGGCAATGAACAACAAGTATAATAATGAGGTAGATCAGACAAGGAGACACAAAGAGATTGCAATTGGGGATAATTTTATGGTGTATCTAAAGAAGGAAAGATTCCCAATAGGAACATACAATAAGATTAAGATGAAGAAGTTTGGCCTGTGTAAGATTCATTAGATGTTTGATTCAAGGAACTCCTGTGAAGTTGAGTTCCAAGAAGCAATTGGAATATGACTATATTCAACATTGCATATCTTCACTAGTATTACAAAGGACAATCAAGTGGTGACACCACAAAAAATTTATTCAAGGAACAACTATTGTAATTGCAATAGGAATAGCTAGAACAAATACTAGACAACAAGATTGGACATAATACTAGAAATCAATAGTATATGGAACATCTAGTAAAGTGGAAAGGAAGACCAATAGAAGACTTTTCATGGATTTCACAAGCTAATATAGAACACATGAGATTTTCTTTAGAACCAACAAATTGTGGCACTTACTTTTTGAGTAACATCAAATGTCTAATGCATGAGCATCCTAAAGAAGCTTACCACAATTCACTACATGAACCATCAATCTTGATCACAACAAAGAATGATATATCTACATAAGATTACACACAACACATTTATATCTTTGGGCATTTGGATCAATTTTTGGGAAGATATTGCCAACAAAAGATTGTAGCGCAAAGTAGACACTATAGAGTTTATCAAGTGAAGCATGCAGAACTTTTCTATACCTTATAGAATCAAAATCAATATAGCACAAGGTAAATTGGGACCAGAGCCACAACACATTCCATTAACCATTGAAGCTACACCATAGAAATTAGGCTAATGCACACATTTCACAAAATACATGGATCAATTCTAAGTCCTAGATCAAATATAAGAATTCATTGAATTCATTGAGAAGAAATTAAGTTAGAAGATAATAGATAGTTCATATAGATGAGATTAACACAATCAAGTAGTCATTAGTGTAGGTTTGGCGTCTTGTTCTTGAGTTATTCATATGTGAGATTTTAATAAGCCTATGGCGGCCCATGATCCAATCCATAATCTACACGTGAAAGGTATGTAATCATTCTATAATAATTTTGTAATGTTGAATCAATGAGAGTCTATTTTTTGTTCATGATAATTATATTGTGTTAACTCTCAGCTGCATGGTTAGATGGTCCTATCTCTAGACCCTCCATCTATAATTACATCACATCTTTATTGTAATACCTAGGGAATTTTTTATTAAGCTTAAATCATTATTTGGCTTATATTTTCTATTTAATGCTTAAAGGTTCTTTATTCTATCCAAATATTTGTGAGAATCACATCCAAATTTATCTTTCTCATTCCATTCTATTTCCTCTTGATCAACAAATGCTCGATCAAACTTAGATATCTATTAACCTTAGAAGCCATGTTCAAGGGGTTTTCTTTACCAAGCTTTGTTGAGTCCTTAATCTTTCCATACCTTTGGTTTCCAACCAGTTGAAATGCACAATGAATGTTCCATCAAGTTTGTAGTTGTTTAGTTTAAATTTCATGTCTAAGGGATTTATATTCTCCCAAAATTTATGAGGGACTCTGCATCTAGCCTCAAGCCTTATTCACATGTGGTTTATGTGAGTGCAATGATGACTATTAATGTTGTATGAGTCCTTATTAATTATAAAGGGATGGGTTAGGTTGAGTTATGTCAATCATTTATTATAGAATACGGTTGATAGAAGATTGGGTGTGAATAGTGGGGCTATATGTGGGCTATGGGGACCCTTCCTAACCCCATACATTTCTTGTAATACTTCATGTACTTCAATAATCATATTTATGTTTTAGTGGCTAAGGAGATTATTATTAGTACTATTATTATTGATTATATATAAGATAAGAAAAATCTCATACAAGGAAAGAGGATGAACTCTTTGTATCATTGGTGTACGAACTACGAAGCCTTGGATTCTCAAAAGGGATATGTAGATAAATTCATCACAAATGAAACTTCAAGATTTAGACAAGAGTCTAAGGATGACCCCAATACTTGAGAGTTTACCACCTTTAAGTGTAAGTATAAGTGACGGCGTAGAGTTGTTGCCACCAGGATGATTGAAGAAGTTATGATATCGGCACTTTTAAGCTAGAACGAAGATGCTCAATAATTAAATTGCTACTTGTTGAGAATTGAATTTTTAAAAAAATGAGAAGTAACCGAAGGAAGGTTTTTACACACAGAAAAGTAAACACGCCATCCACACCATTTTAAAAAATCGGAACGATGTTTACTGAGAGGTGTCGAGCAAACACTTTCAAAGCTATCAGATGCGTGCCATCAGCAGACGATTTTAAACAAATTGAAAAGGTATTTGCTTATGAAGGATAGGCTAAAACCTCGTTCCTTCTTGAACAAGCGTCTGATTGCACGCGTCGAAGCAAATCCTCTGTGCTCTGCTGACAACGCTTCCTGTGGAGACATCCTTCCCAAAGAGATGCTTATGGCCTCCTCACTTGAACCAGGGTAGAAATGGCAGCTCTTTTTATCTACGCTTCGTGCAATCCAAGGGATGCAGCTGTCTTTTTCCGACTTCACGCGAAGATAATATCTCCTTTCGTCTCTGCTAGCTTCTGTGATATTGTCGACAACCAACAATACCATTTGGCCCTCCACTATTGTATTCGAGAAATAATGTGCCTGAAGTTATATCGAAAAATGCAAAGAGTTACACATCTTGTGCAATTTTTTTTTTTTAAAGAGTATATAGAATTCCATTAGCAAAGGAAGAACATCATCGAAACAAAATGACAATATACGGAATTGCTCACTTCGTCTATACTTGTGACCCATTCGAGTTGCAGGTTAGGGAGTGTAGTGAGACGCGGCAGGGCAATATTTTGTCTGGCCAAGCCTCCACAAAAAGCCAGGTGGCATACTTTATGATCAACATTCCGCCATTCAAAACGCGGGGAATCCATGTCCCGAAGCTCGTCACGCGTAGTTTTCCACATTTTGATATGATACCGTGGTGAGGGTGGACGTAGGAGAGAGACATCCGCTTTCCTGCATGCTGCACCTGACACTATTAAAGCCAAGTTATCAGACTTCTACTTATATGTCTGTTTGTGGTGACTGTTAATATAAACAGTATTTAAAGGTGTTATTCAATATTGAATAGCTTACATGCACTAATATTTGTAATTTTATAAGCCAAGCATTGTGTTTTTCAAGGGTATTTTCTTTTCTAACAATGTTGTTTAGTGCAGTGATTCTTTAGAGTTTTATTTATTAATTGCTTTTTATATTTAAGAATTGTATAAGTGTTATAATTCATGGAAATTTTTAATGTTTTACAAAATTAAAAAATATTGTAAGTTAATATAGATAATTATTATAAAAATATCTAATATTTCTAAGACAATTCTTATATTAAGGAGATTATTTTTTTAAAAAAAAGGTATTATTTTCTCACTAACATTATAACTATTTCAAAAAAATGAATTAATATTTAAAAAATTAATGCAAACTAAAAATTAAGTGCAAAACAAATTTAGTTGATACTAGAATACTTGTTAACATAAAAGTATCAACAACTAAATAAATAATAATGTTATCAGAAAAAAAATCTAAATAAGCACAAAAGAAATGTGCATATAATTAAAATAAGAAATATATTAGAAATATTGTATTTCCTTCGATTACATATCTTCTATATCATTAATAATCTTTATTTTATAAATGGACAATTATATTTAGATTGAAAAATAGAAGGATGGCTAAGGTCTTGAGTACCAGGGTGAAGATGGGGGAAATTGTAATCAGACAAGGAAAGGGTTTATCACAATGGCAAGAATGAGAAGAAATCTGCAGGGGATATCACGGTGGATGTTTCTGCATATGTGGAAAATGATGCGAAATATTTGGAACAGAAGGCCGTTATTGGAAGGCTCCTAAGGAAACGATTTTCAAGGAAAGAGATTTGTGAATGGGTAATGGAAAATTGGAACACAAATCTAATTTTGAATTTCGTACCTAAAGGTTTCTTTGTGGCAAACTTTAGGAGTGCGACGGAAAGAGAACAAGTAATGGGGAAGCTGGTTTGGAAGACGGTTCTTCTTTTCTCTTTCTACAAAAGTGGGAAAGGAATTTCAATACGTTGGAATTTTCCCCATGGAACAGACCAATTTGGGTTCGTTTGTACAATCTATCTTTTGAATATTGGTCGGGGGGCTGCATAGCAAGCATTGGTAATGCAATAGACAAAACTCTAGAAATTGATTTGAAAGAGGGGGAATCTCTGATTTATGTAAGAATATTAATTCTTTCAATATACATTCATCTACTAAATTATTTAATTTAAATCAAGTATGTTTGTTGATAACATTTAGTTATTTAGCCTAAATAATTTTTCTAGATATATAATATAATATTAAAAATATCAAATATATGGTTGTGGAGTTATATTTTATTTATTAATACCAAAAATAGCATATTTTATGTGAATTCTTCTATAAAATCACAAGTGGGATCTAGCAAGATAAATATAATTTCTAAAATTTTGATGTTATAATTATTTGGTGTAAAAAGAAATTTAATACCATATGCAAAGTTATAGTTTTTATTTTTTAAGTGAATAATAATTTTTTTATTTTTTATTATTCTAAAAATAGAATAATACAATATTCAAATAATTTAGTGGACACTAGAAGGAACACCCTCAATTTCTACACAAATCCAAGCTCAAATAATGAGATGAAATTGAAAAACTAAAGTCTAATAAGACCAAGTTCAAACAACAAGAAGTCACTAGGTGGTAAAGCTACACCATTAGGGGGAATTACTATCATCTTGTTTACCCATACATAAACCAAATGGAATTCATCAATTGGTTCACAATCAATATGATCATCCTCTTCTTCTTGATCTTTCTTTGCAAGTTGATTAAAAGTCATATTTTCAAATTAAAATTAAAGTTTTAAACATATTTTTTCCCTACTCTTTTTTGATATAAATAATTTAAAGTTGATATTTATATTCAAGAGGTAAATGCTTTTGAATTGGAGCTATGAACTAGAATACAACCGTTCAACAATACCATCCTAACGAGGTTTGAACCTTGCTGGCAAGAACATCAATGCCACAGTTAAACCATCACACCATGCCAATATCAACATGCTTTAAAGTTGATATTAAAAGCTTTGGCAAGGATGGAATTATTATCAATTGGTTCTCAACGAGCCAAAGCATCCTCCTCTTTTGATATTTATTTGCAACGTGATTCGAAGTCATATATTTTCAAATTAAATTATTCTTTTAAAATTATTTCTCTCTAATCATTTGATGATACAAAACATTTAAAGTTGCTATTAAAAACCTTAATAGGAATGAAACCATCATCAATTGACTTATAACCAACCAACACCCTCCTCTTCTTGATATTTGTAGAATGATTAAAATCAAATATTTTTAAATTAAAATTAAAATTTTAAAAATAACCAATTTATTATTTGATGTAAAGCATTTAAAAATAAATTAAAAAACTTACCTAATTTGTAGTACTTGTTTTTATCCTTCATTTGAGCAAACTCCTTAATGAGGTCATGTATGCGAATTTCAGGTTCAATTTCTTCAATAAAAGCGCTCTCATATAGATCCTCAACCTGAGGCCACAATCTAATTAAGCATTGAAAGGTTTATCATTTTTTTTTTCCAATCACAAACTAAATAAAGCTTAGAAGCAAACATTCAACTCACTGCTTTCTTAATGTACCCGATCCCTTCATTGCAACTTATAGCTAGCAACATATAAGCTTCTTGGGTAGACATATTGGGTGGTATATATCTAGTGAGAAGCATGAATATGGTGCGGCATTTGTAGTCCATGCCATCGAAAGCTTTGTCCAGCACAACAAACACGTCATTTGAACCATCACCAGCTCTGTCTATACCAGCAGCCCATTTTGACAAATGCTTAGACTGTTTACGGAACGAGTGTCGGCCAAAAACTTTCAAAGCTAACGGATGAAATGGAGCAAAATCTCTTTCCTGTTTGAATGAACATTTCTTTGCACACTTCAAAGCAAAATCTCTGCTCTCTGCTGGGAACCCTGACGCCACGCAAGGCTTTCTTTCCCACAAGATGGCTATGGCCTCTTCCTCTTCTAGCGTTGGAACATGCATGCACGACTTCGAGTCAATTTTGAAATCATTTTCTAGAACATTTACGCTTTTTGTGCTCAAAAGGATGTAGCTATTTTTTCCCAACTCTGTCCCAAGATAATAGTTCACTTCGTCTATGTTCCGGTGGGTGATATTGTCCAGAACCAACAATACCCTCTGGCTATTTACTAATGCATTGAAGAAGTAATGTGCCTGTAAGTTATATTAAAAGAAATAGAAGAGTTACACATCTTGTGCAACACCTTTTTTCACGAGGAAAGAGAATTTCATTAGGAAAGGAAGAACATCTTCCAAACAAAATAAAAATATATGAAATTGCTCACATCGTCTTCATTTGATAACAATTCGAGATGTGACACAGGGAATGGAGTGAGATAGCGCAGAAAAAGCTTTTGCCTCTGCAATATACTACCTCCACAAAATTCCAAATGGCATACTTTACCATTAAAATTCCCCAAACTAAGATTACAGAAAGCCTTCGCAAGTGTAGTTTTCCCCTGGCCCGACATTCCATATAATCCTGCAATGCGGAATCCTTTTGCATTTGGACGAACAGTGTTCAAGAAATGTGCAAGCTCCTGTAACCAATTAATATAATTAATAGATAAGTATATCTATATATGCGTGAGAATAATTAAGAAACAAAACAAACAAATTACAGGAAGTTAGCGAGGTAGTTTAACCTGGCACATGCGCGCCTCTCCTTGCATGGGAGGGACACGATATCTTGGTGAGAGTGGAAGTAGGAGAGAGATGCCTTCCACAATGTTTGATGAAACTACACATAAACATTAGTGAAGCTAAGTTAGACAGATTTCCCTTATACATGTTAGTCACTGGTGTATAGTTAAACACAATCCCAAAATGTTATTGAATGGTTTAAATGTAAAATATTTATAGTTCTATAAGTATTGTATTTTTTTGTTTTAAAAAATGTATAGAAAATAATTTATAAGAATTTTGAAGTTTTCTATAAAAGATTTTATTTTCAATATATAATGAATTAGTATGATAATTATTCTCAAAGATAATTAATATTAATAAGATAAATTTTAAATATTAAAGAAATATTTTTTGTTTTTTTTTGTTTTAGAATATTTATATTCTTATTAATATGATCTAGTTATTTTAAAATAATAAATTCATATTATTTTAGTGCAAGCTAAAGTTTAAGTGCACAAGTGAAATTCATTATTACTATAATATTTGTTAATATGGAGGCAACCTAAATCAAATAGATAAATACAAAAAAATACATATTTTCAAATTGAAAAATATGTTAGAAATATTATATTATATTATAATAAATTTGATTGTATATCTTCTATATCATCAATAATATTTCATTTTTCAAATATCCTATCAACCCTATTATTCTTCTAAACGAAATGTAGACATGAAAAGAAATCTCCAATACTCCAAATTAATTTTTTAAATTAGATGTATAAATACATTTATCATTACTACACATTACTACCTCAATATTAAAATGGTAATATGAGAAATATTGGTTGAATGAATTATAGATGCAAACAATGTATATATTAAATTAATCATGTGAAGAAGAGGATTTTAATTTACAAATCATAAACATGTCTATTTTTTATTTTATATATATTGTTCAACTCATCATTTCTTTGAAACATAACCAATGAGAATGATTTACCTATAGTATATTTGTTATAAATACATTCACAAACCAATAGTAACTTGTAAATAACATTTATAAAAAGGAGGAACTATTATTGTGAAAAGAGGTATTCTAAAACTAGTTAGTAATTAGCCTACTTCTCAAATTGGTGTAAGGGAGTGGCCTATTTGATGTGAATGAGTGCAAGTTCCGAGGATCTGCAAGTCAAAGGAAAATCTACAAGGGAAATCCATGGCCAGTTTTGTAGGTCAAACACGAACAAGAAGTCTGCCACCAACACTCCACATCCCCATTGGCCTCTATGTGCTCCTAAAGACTTGGTCTCAAGGTGCATAGCCTCACACAATCAGCCCTCAATAATCTCACCTCAACTCCGTCAACTTGGAGTTACATTTCATTGTGATTGCCATTTGTTATAAATATAAACATTTATTGAAAGTTGTCATATTTCAATTAATGGTTTTAATTAACTATTAAATACTGAAAAGAGGGGAGTTTATTTTACATTTTGCAATAATTTGTAAAATTGGAGTTTTTCTTCATAGTTAAAAATTTGTAAAAGAGTCAATTTTTCTTTTGTAATGAATTTGGAAAAGGAGTTTTTCTTTTTCATTTTGCAATATAACTTGCAAACTGAAGCCTGAAGGGGGTTTCATTTTAATGTTTTTTCTCAGTTTTTGAGGTTTGTAAGACATATGTCTTCTTAATCATCCTCATGACATAAACTTGAAAGAACTCGTAATAGCAAAAAAATTGTAAATGCACTCATATAAAGTGCCACAAAACTAAATGTGTGTTCCTTAAGGATGAAATTTCAAAATTTTATACTTACACTAAATTATAAAGTGTAATGGGGGTTGTGTAGAGCCTTTATTTGACATCACAATTATGGATCCTTGTGATTTAACATCACAACAATGTCTCCTCGTTATTCTCACCTCATGTGAGTGTCTCATGGAGCATATCATTTCTTATTTTCTTGTACATCTCTACATTCCTTGCATACTCAATTTCAGTTGGTTTGATTATTCTCTTGGCATAAGGGGGGACTATGATGTGCTATTCTAATGCTTATTTCAATGAAGCAGTGGAGGAAAGTTCTTTTTTGGAGGCCTCATGAACCTTCTATCTTGATCTCTCAAATGAGGAATTATTTCAGTGGATTTTAGTACTCCTAATCACAATGCTTATTTTTGACTTCACGGAGTTTGATTCACTTTTTGCACATTGGTCGAGTAGTGTTCATATGTTCACTCATGTAGTGTTTGTATCTCTTATCTTGATCTACATTTCTTGGAGATTAGTTGATTTCATAAGACACCAATTCATCATTGGTAGAGTTTGCAAATTCTACATGCTTCAATAGTTCTTCATCATAATGTTCCTATCCTCAAGGGACATCTTTCCAGAAGGTCTTAAATCCTTCTCTTTATCTTTTTTAGAGAGGAGTTTTGTTCCCATTTGGTTTTCCTTTTTTTCTCCATTTATGAGAGATTGCATTGTAAATAAGTACCTTACTAGGCCTTGTTGTCAGGACTCATATTTTTAATGTTTAGCTTACTCCGTAATTATCACTTAAAGGGGGTGTTAATGTGAAAAGAGGTATTGTAAAACTAGTTAACTATTAGCCTACTTAATAGATTCATATTCACACTTAACTTAAGCTCACTTAAAGGACTTCTAGAGGTTTGTCTCACCTCATGTGATTGAGATAAGTTTTCTCACTTTGTGAGAGACCTCTACACCTCTTGCATGATCACATGCCAGTCAATAGAACACATGTCATGTGAGTTAACAGGTGTTCAATCTTTTAAGGGTTAGTCATTCATTATGTTTCAAATGACTACCTTCATCTCCTTCCTTATATACGCAAGGCTTTGTACTCATTGTAATTTGAGTCAACTAAATACAATATCTCATATTGTTCACTTGTCTTTGTTTCTTATCTCCTAGATCTTCCTAATTCTTATAGGAACCATGTAGATAGATTATTTTCATTATCATAGAAAAATGAAGGATATATAGAGAAATATTTCACATTAATATAATCTACACAAAAAATGGATGCTATTAATCACATGATAAAAATCTATAAGTCAATCAATCTCATTCAAAATCTACATGCATTCAATATTTTCATCTATTTAGAGATAGTGACCATAACTAATTTTTTTCATGTTTCATATTTTTTAACATATAGGATGAGTTGTCACTCCAATATTACAAACTTATACTTAACTAATAGGTGTATCCTATACCTATGCCATATAATGGGGTATAATAATAAGATTTCATGCAAATAATTAGCATCACTTGACATACAATGACCTCTAGAATATAAAGGTTAACTCTTTATAATATTTTTCTCTCATTTATAACTTATAGAGGAAAATGGAAAAGAGAAGAAAACATGAAAATAAAAATCTAATCTAAAGAGACAATATGCCAATATTAATAGAAGTTTATATTAGTATAAAGATGAAGATGAGCAAAAGATTGACAATAAATAAAATGGAAGAAAATGCAACACAAACACACAATACCTTCACCTAAAATCCTTGCTCATTCCTTGATGAGCAAAAATCGAGTGTACCCTTGTTCCATTTGATTTTCTCTTATGGTATTGATAGTATGTGGATTGTTCAATACTCTAGCATAACCTTGTTTTGATTGTAAGACAGAAATCAAAATGATAGGATAATGTTATGATAGCTTGATAAGTGATTCTAAGAGTATTTGATAAAGGATGGTGCCCTCCAGATATAGAGTTTTGAAGAGGGGAAATCAATGACTAGGAATGATTGATGATGGATGGCTAAGATTGAATGAGGATTAGGGTTAGGATTAAATATATGTATTCATGCGACAAATGGCACATGAAGGATATGATTTGGGTTTAGAATTGGGATAAGGACAAAAATCCTTGTTTGAATGGTTGGGATTAAGAAGTGGGATTGAGATGAATAGATAACATAAAAAATTAATTTGAATTTTGGGGAGGTGTGTAGATTCAATGAATCTAGATAAGGAGTTAGTTAGACATGTGAAGGGGATCTCTATCACATGATGACAATTTTAGATTATGATCCATGTGAAAGATAAAGGGGTAGGATTAAATGGATAAGGATAAAGGATAAAAGGGAATTAATTAAATTAATGAGATAATATGAAGGGAAAAATAACAAAGTAAATGATAAATATTTATTTAATTAAAGGATTTAGGATAGAGATGGGCAATGATAGACTTAATTTAAGAATAGGCTAAAATTGGGTATGGTTGGATAAGGTTAGATTTTAGGTGTCTAAAAAAAATTATAAAAAACATGCCCCAATAATCAAGAAGAATAACAACACACATCTACAATGATGACTACCAACCTAGAGATTATTAGAAGGAATAAACACAAAGAGAAAAGAATATTAATTATCGGAATGAACATGGTTATAGACAACAAAAAGGTAAAAGTAAGTCAACCATTCATTTTAACTATTAGAGGCTCAATAATTAATGAAATAAATCTCTACTCATGTTTGAATATGCATAAATCTATTACAAATCATAGGGCTTCACAAAGAAAACCCCCTTGCTCAAAAAATATTATTATAATTTATAGCTATAAAAAAGATATTAGAGAGAGATAAAGAAGAAAAAATGTATGAGAGGAATTTTTCCTTTACATGACCTCTTACCACATATCCATAGATGCATTGACACAATCACCAACTTAGGTAAATAAGGCATAACTTACCTCTCCTAAATAAAAATCAATTGTATCCAAGGTCTATATCACTGGTTCACAACCATACAAAATAACTCACCAACTATTGTAATGTTGTTCTAATTCAAGGGGCATGTAGTGTTTCTATAGTACATTTTAAATAATGTTTAATCTATTGCACTAAATGGTTAGTGTTTTAAATTCAACGTTCATAAAATAACTATAGAAGAGAGATTAGAGAGGGATTGAAAATGTTAATGAAGAGTATAAGTGGAAGGAAAGCCTTGATAGTCCAAAAGGTCAACAATATCAAGAAACCTATCCACTTTTAAAAAGTTCCAAGGAAATGTTTTGGGATTGATAGGGAAGAACACCAAGATGTATACCCTTGAGACTCCAACAACTCGATAAACACAACATTTAGCTGATTTTGGTTTTTCATCTTGAATATATTACTAAGGCATGAAAGATGGATTGATATAACATCCAAAAGCACAAATTTAAGAAAGATGGCCCATTTAGAATTTTTCAAAATTAGTTATTGACAACGGGTCAAATACTACTAAGATACATAGAAAGAAAAGGACTCAAGAAAAAAGACATGACAAAATTATGTCCCAACAACCATTATAGTAGTCATATTTTAATAGTTGGTTGTAGCTTCTTCATGTTTCAGTTGTGATCTTCATGTTCTTATTCCCTTTCAAGAATTATTTTAGAGGCTTCTTAGTCCATTTGTCTTTCTCTCTTTTGAAGAGTATATTTTTCCCATGATATTTTCTTCTTTTCTATGATTATGAGTGATTTATTTATTTATCGATAGGTACCTCATTAGGCCTAGTTTCCAAGACTCATATTTTACATTTTATGCTTTCAATATTTGGAGGTTTTAGCTTTCCTAAGTTGCACTTAATGGGGGTGTTAAAGTAAAATGGTATTTACTTAATTAATTGTTCAATTACTCAAATCTAGTTTTACTCGATAGATACTTAAGCTTGCTCAGGTCATGAATTTTTTATGTATCAAGTCATTGGATGAGGGCACATGTCATAATCTTCTTTTATCCTCACATAGTGTTTCTCTAGGGTTTTTTTTTTTCTTTTCTTTTTTTTTTTCTTTTTATTAGAATTGATTATTAAAATATATATTAATAATTATTCATGTTTTGGATTAATAGTTATTTACCTCTATAGCTTTTATTTTCTTTGTTTTTGTGATATTTTTTTGATTACAAGTAACTCTTAGGCACTATAGGGTTGAGGAATCAACTACAACATGCATAAAGCCACCAAGAATTATTTCAACTTTGAAAGTAAAAATAAATAAAAATTGCTAAAATAAGATTAAAAATTTACTAAAATATGAAATGATAGTTATTCTAAAAGAAAAAATAATTAAAAAATAGAAATTCAAATAAAAATAAAAATAAAATAAATAGTTCTTAAATAAAGTTAAAATATATTGTTCATATCTATAGTAAATAAAATACTTTTTAAGTATAATAAAATATCATTGTATTATCTCATCTATTTTAATATCGAGAGACATTCTATAATGACATCAAGGGGTGGAGTGAAATTATGTGAGCGTGATTAACAAAAACCCTTGTTTTAGCTTAAATTTGACAACCATTTGCATGTCAAAATATTAATATTTAATGATAAGCATAATATTTCCACAATAAGTAGAATGTAAAATACACACATTAAATGAAGGGCCTATAAAAAAAATTCATTTGTTAATTATAGTTGAAAATTTGATGGGCACAAATTTATTGAAGAAATAGATTTTAAATAAATAAATAATCAAACCAAAAATATAGAAAAAAACACAAATAATTTTTTTTTAAATGTAGACACAATAAAATTTACAAGTCCATGTTTATAGTAAATAAAATTATTCTAATGTAAATAAAATAGCTTCAAATTGATATCTCTTGACATTTTTTAGATAGATGTGTTTAAGATATCTATACTAGTTTATCTATTTGTGTACTTGTAGTAGTTTAAATAGATATTAAAAATTAATATTTTATATTAAAAAATGTTAAATATATCTATTTAAAAAATACTAAGAGATATTAGCTTGGAAATGCCTACTTAATTTATTACATAAGTTTAATATAGATACCTTAAGATTATATCTGTGTCTTTAAATAGATGTTTCTAAGATATTATTATAATTATCCTACATTAACATTACTAAATAAATATATTTCTATTTAAAATCTATAAATTTATATGCTCACACAATTATTTTTTATTTCATTAATGAAGAATAATATATTATTTATATTGATGAAAAATAACAAAATATTATCATGAAAATACTTCAATTGAATGAAATAGGTCCCTTAAGAAGGATATCTCTAAACATATTTTATATAATTTTTTAAAGATGTATATGATGGCAATTGATAGAATGTTATTATGAGAATGCTTCTATGACATGAGAATTAACCTTAACAAAAATAAATAATCAATATAATCTTTAATAATTATTATAAAAATGATAAATATATAATTTGTATAAAAATTGCATGATAAACTTGTAATAAAAAAATTTAATTAAATGATTATAATAGCTAACTAACTATTAACTTAAATGTAATAGTTCTATTAAAAAAAAGTATTAAATTAAATATAATTAATTAATTAATTAAATTATATTTAGTTTTAGATTTTAGAGACGAAAAAGTGATGTTCAAGATGTCAATCATAGTATTATTTTAATATTTTTTTCGATGAATATTTCAAATATTCAAACTAATTATGTTTCACGTTGATGTAATGTTTCCTCTTTGGGTACAGATTCTTTTTGCAATTTTTTAACTTCTCTTTTTTCTATGTAATCCATTTCCTCAATAAAAAAAAAAAATTATGTTTCACTTTAATTCAAATTAATGCTTGAGGATGTAATCTTCACACCTATAAAGCTAAAATTGTGTATAGGCATAAATCTATATCTATGGGTATGAACTAGAAGAAATTAAAATATTGGAATTTACTTGTGTTTTAATTTAGTTTAGATATATGTCTATTTACTTGATCATCATGTTCATATGATTGAATTAACACATAAGCTTGAATGTTTTCTCATTGAAATAAGTGAGCATAAAATTTTAGTATTGGAATCCATTTGTCTTGGATTTTCATAACTAAATTTGGTAAGGAAAAAACAATGTTTACAAACACCATTAACAAACCATTAGGACAACTGATTACATAATTTTAAAAAATGATGGTAGGCAAAAAAACAAGTTTGTCATAGACCTAGTCCATAATATATGTCAACATCGTACTTTTAAATAAATGTTTATTCTTCAATTTCTTTACACATCCTAAACACATTTTTAAATAAATGAATGAATTTCTTTAAATACATCATAATGTACGAATCAATACAACTATTTTTTTTATCTCAATTTGCAAAAATTAATTAAAAAATGAATAAAAATAATAATTTAAATTTAAATTTGTAAAAAATATTGAAATTGTATCTTACAACTAAAAATAATAATTTGATGAATATGCAATTTTTACCATTACAAAAAAAAAAATTTAAAAATGAATAAATATTATAATTTTTACAATTATACACAATTTTTCCTATATTTACCGTATTTAAAAGCAATAGAACACAAAATGCAATCCATATATTTTAAATTTAATTTTAGAATTATAAGAATAATCTGAGTCAAATTTATTTTCATATATAAAGCTGGTATTAAATCCTTACCCGGGGCGGCACTTGCACGCGCAATATCCTCCCTTCCATCAAAATACTTTAGCACTCTATTCAACCAACCATAATCTTGGCTAAGTCTGCCCAGCGTCAGGTCGGGGACTGCGATCACTTTGCAATCTACCAATCTGAGAGTAACAGAACTTTGGCTGTAAGGCTCCGAGCTTTTGCAATCTACCAGAATGGGAGTAATAGAACTTTGGCTGGGACACTCCGAGCTTTTATAGGATTCATAGGGAGCTGTGAGAGAGTAATAGAGCTTCACTCCACGGAAATACCGTTTCGCCAGTCTTGTCTTGCCCTTCAGCCATTGCCACTCCTTCAATGCTTCCGGCATGCTTAAATCATTTATGTTCCCGAACTTCTCGTCTTTCCAGTATTCAAGACAATATTCAAGATCCTCATCGACTTGACAATTGTCTGGATCAATTCCCTCATAAGTGACCTCACCCTTACAATGCCAACTCACTTTGATTTCCTCTAATTGTGCACACTTATCCATCTTTGAAAGTCCTTTCATATTGTCGTTGTATAGCAGATGAAACACTTGGAGTTGAAGGCATCCCTCGATATCGGGAGGATCTTGAACACTAATGCAATTACATAAACTTAATTTCTTCAACTCCCTTAGTGATGAGAAGCGGGGAAACCTCTCCAAATATTTTAGTGTGAAAAAGTAAACATCCTCCAACCTGTCACAACCTGTAAGATCCGGTGGCTCCCTTATACCACACTTGCCAAGTTTGAGCACAGTCAAATTTGATAATCTTTTGAAGCTCGGAAGCTCCATTAGTTCCCCCATATTCCATAGTTGAAGATTTTCCAGTTCGCAACAAGATTCTAAATTTTTAGGAGCCGAAACAGTTTTTGATGAAATGAACAACTCTAGTGTCTTTAAAGCACTTGGCATATCTACATCTGGACAAGCCGTCACTGCATCACATTCCGACAAAACGAGCTTGGATAGTTTCTTACATCCAGTGAGGAGCGGTGAGGCAGCCATCTGGCAGCACAGGTTAAGGACAATAGTTTGAAGCTTCACACAATCTGTACAGTCGAGGGGCCCCTTCACTTTATCACACAAACTGAATTCCATTTTCTCCAAATGCTTCATACCCTTCAACTCTGGGAACTCCGAGAGAGATGGACAGAGAACAATAATCTCTCTGAGACGAAAACAATGGGTAAGATCTCCAAGCTGATCAAGTACCTGGCTGCCTGCGATATTTATTTCAAGATGTTGTAACCCTTCGAAGTTGCTTAGCTCGGGAAGTTTAAACATTGGATTTACACCTCTTATCTCGAGCCACGCCAGGTCTAGCAACTTTTCCATCCCGTCAAGTGCTGCCAAGAATTTGCAATCATGTAATGTGATACTTCTGAGCCTGTCCATCGGGCCCAAATTAAGCTTGCTCATATTCTGCACATCTACGAGCTGAAGCACAAATAGATTTCCAAGATATCTCGGGGCTATCCTTCGATACATGCATTGCTCCAACTTAGCTAATTCAAACCCTGTATTATCTTCTGCAATTAATCCACGTGTACTAGATTGGTCGTCCTCCTTCTTCCACCACAGCCATCTCCCCATTTCATTTGCTTTGCTTTGAGCGAACTCAATATATAGGTCGTGTATGCGAACTTCAGGTTTAAATTCTTCAATAAACGCCTTCTTACGTAGATCCTCAACCTGAAAGAATTAGCGTTCAATGCTTTTTCAATTAAAACACCCAAATCACAAACTAAAAGCGTTTTAAAAAAACTATTCAACTCACTGCTTTTTCAATAAACGAGATCTCTTCATTGCAATTTATTGCTAGCCAATTGCTAACTTTACGGGGAGACATATTGGGCAGCATATATATGGTGAGAAGCATGAATATGGTGCGGTATTTGGGAGGCATGTCATCAAAAGCTTTGCCCAGCACAGCGAACACTTCATCCAAACCATCACCGGCTCTGTCTAACATCCCATCTATCTCAGCAGCCCATTTTGATAAATTCGAACCGTATTTACTAAAGAGGTAGCCGCCAAAAGCTTTTAAGGCCAACGGATGAAATGTCCGAGCTCTCAGAACATTGTCACAACTGGTCTCTTTGAACAAACATCTTTTTGCACATTTCAAAGCAAAACCTCTGTCCTCTGGCCTTAATGTTGTCTCTCCTGGAGATGTCCTTTCCAACAAGATTGCTATGGCCTCTTCCTCTTCAAGCCTTGGGACGCGCATGCACGACTGTGGGTCTATACTGAAATGCTTTACTAGTACCTCTACACTTCGAGCGCTCAAAAGGATTTGGCTGTTTTCCCCCAAGTCTGCCCGAAGATAATCTCTCACTTCGTCTATGCTTTCGTCTGTGATGTTGTCAAGAACCAACAATACCCTTTGGCCCTTCACTCTTCTATAGAACTCAACTTGTGCCTGTAAGTTATATTTAGAAAAGAATCGAATATTTACACATCTTGTTAGCACGAGTCCTTGGTTAGCGTCACTTACATATTAACAGAGTTGTAACGAGAATTATATATGGAAAGGAAGAACATCCTGTAAACAAAATTATTACATATGAAATTATTCACCTGATCTTGGCTTGTTAATGTTTCGAGATGCCGTTGATGCGGTTGAGAGCAGTGAGTGAGATGCTCCAGGGCATCTTCATTTTTTCTGAATGAATTGCCTCTAGAAAATTCCAGATGGCATACTTTACCTTCAAAGTCTTCCAATTTAAGATTGCAGAAAGCCTTGCCGAGTGTAGTTTTCCCGTGGCCCGCTATTCCATACAATCCTGCAATACGAATTCCGTTTTTGTTGGGTTGAACTTTGTTGAAGAAATCTGCGACCTCCTGCAACCAAAAAATACAATAAACACATGAAGCATAAGGATAAATATGCGTGACCGTATAACAAAAAAAATGAAACGAGTTACATTAAAGAAGTTGGAGAGGTGTTTTCACCTGACACATTCGTACTTCTCCTTGCATGCAAGGGACATGATACCTTGGGAAGGCTGTTGAAAGTATGTGCCAGACCTTTTTCACTATTTCATCTCTAAACTTCACTTCATTGTCACCTTCAGTAAACTTCAATCCATTAATTCCTCGTATTACTCTTAGAGCTCCGTGCCATTCGGCCCGCTCTTCCTTGGATTCCTCAAATACCGTCCACTTTTCATTGTCTGCCGTAATTTGCTTAAGAGCCTCGGGTGGAATCTTATAGAACAAGGGTAAAATTTTGATATTGAGATTTTTACCTCTAGCTTTCACGACAGTAGAGAGTTCCAGCATTGGCCATTTCGTTTCCAAGAATTCCTTAGAAAGAAGGAAAATTGCTAGTTTGCATGACTTAGCGGCGGCAAGTATACGAGGAGGGAAAGGTTCCCCCACTGGCAAACATTTATTATCTTCATCAAAGAAGCAGGACACGCCTCGTTTTGTCAAGTCTCTGTGTAGCTGCCTAACAAAATTTTTCTGCTGACCGCTGTGACTGAGAAATGCATCAGGTTTCTGTCCGTGGTCTCTGTTAATCGAAATAACGAGGGAGTATAATGTTGGATTCATTTGGCGGAGAAAAAGAGCAACACTCAAATAAAATGCATCTCACCTAGGTTGAGAGGACTCGTTTGTGCGTAAACTTCTTGCCTCCCCAGTCGAATGAGCTTGAGAATACTCCCCGCTGCTTAATTTCTTCGATTGAATGGTCTCGGTCTGATCCATTGGGACGTATATTCCTCATATTTCTTCACATAATATATTGGACATAAATCATGAGCATCCATGGATTAAACTTAGTGAAGACAAGACTTCCGTAAATGCGCGCACGTATGTATATCTATATCTATATATATACACACGCTGTGCAATTACAACATCTCTAGATCATCGAAATAAAGTATAAATTTAAATATTAATATCTGCAATAATTAAGAATGATTTAAGAGGATAACAATTAAGTATAACGTAAAAGGTAATAAAGTAGGTATCAAAATATTTTGAAAGGATTATAAGGGATATATAATTAAATAAATAAAATATATAAATATATAATTTAGATATATAAAAAAGAATTATAAATTAATTATTTAATTATTTGTAGAAATTAAAGGAATTTAAATATGATATTTTGTTTGATTTTAAAGACGTAAGAATTAGGTTGTAGATATTATTAGACAGTGTTTTAAAAAGCGTAGACTAATTGTTTGTTTTCTTTACGTTCAAATCCATACATATGGAAGTGAATTGGTTTATGAACCTAAGGCTATTCGTATGAGAATGAACTCACAAAAATGTAACTATTAGAATATTTTTACCTTGGTCTTTTAACATTTCAATTTCAATGAGGACTAATTGTATTTAGAAACACCTTTAAGAACTCTATTGAACTACAAAATTTATGTTCTTCTAACCAAAACCTTAGACAAACCAATTTAATAGCTTTCGAATAATTATGAAAGACAAGCAGCACTTATGCAATGTATCTAGGATGATGTATGCTGATGTCATGTTAATTTGATCCTCTAAATATAAATATCATTTTTATAACTCCTAAATTTCCTAGAATCCTTTAATGATTTCAAGTAAATCAATGAATATTTTAAATATAATATAGCAAACAAATTAAAACAAATGTGTATTAGGTAGGTTCACAATAGTTAGTGAATATGGATTAAATTTAAACTTTAAATTTTAAAAGTTTAAAATTTAGACATGAGAATGCATAAATAGTATATGTTAAGACTTCACCCATACACCTTTTAAAGTCAAACTTACCATGTAGTTTTCATTTTTATTAAAAAAAAAATTATCATTTAAAAAAAAGAAATTATACTCTTTTCGAGAGAATTCTCTCCTCTAGTGCAACATATATTTTTCAAAATATTTTAATATCTTTGAAATTTTTTTAATTTTTAATCTTCATTTTTATTATAACAACCTACTTGCATTATTAAAAATAAAATAATAACAAATATCAAAATCACCCCAAAAAATTATATATTTGGATTCTTGACTCCGAGCTCTACAAAAGGGTATTTTTAGTTTTTTGAAAAAATTCATTTTGATTGAAGAAATCTTATGTTCAAGTGGAAAGTTTCAGAAAATTTTGACAAAAAGATGAGATGGCTACCAATAAGGATGCCACATAGATGGTTTCAACTAAAATATTTACAGTCGAAAGGCTTTTGGTTGAAATTATTTTGGCTGAGACTTTACATGTAAATTGAGGCACATTTGAAATTTATAAAGGGAAAATTTTTATTGTATAGTTTCGGGTGAAAGTGTTTCGTCTGAAACTATATGTGCCATGTATAGGCCACATAGTTTTGGGTGAAACTATTTAGGATGAAATTGTTTCACTCAAAACTATTTCGTATGCCGAAAGTATAACACAAGTTTTTGCCTTTACCCTTATGTATAAGCGTATGGCTAGATGTCGAGTATAGTAACCCTATGTTCAATGAAAGTCATCTTGGCTATTTTATATGAAAATGATTGTCTTATGTTTAAGCCTAATGACTATGCTCAGTATATTAACCCTATGTTGAATGAAAACCATCTCGGCTATGTAATATGCAAATGATTATGTGTTATGTATAAGCTTAATGACTATGTCAAGTGTAGTAACTCTATGTTAAATGAAATCCATCTCAACTATTATATGCAAATCATTATGTGTTATGTATAAGCCTAATGGCTATGTAAAGTATAGTAACCTTATGTTGAATGAAATTCATATTGGCTATGTTATATGCAAATGATTTTTTGATATATATAAGCTTAATGACTATGTCAAGTATAGTAACCATGTATAGTATGAAAACCATCTTGACTTGCCAAATAAAAATGGCTCTATATTTAAGTAAGCTATTAGTCACAAGTGATTTTCTGTGATTACTAAAGCCATTTAGTCTTCACACTTAACAATAATAATAAAAAAAATGAAACATGATAAAACCAAGCCACAAATTAAAATCTGCATCCATACTAAAAAATTTATGGATATAAACAACCCACATCTAAGTCATATATGCAACCTATAAGTATAGACAACCTACCACACTACACAACTCGTAAATCTTAAAATGCAACATACAAATTCAACAATATACTAGTAACCATGTCATATAGGGATGGTTAGAAATATAAATGTCAGTTTCTAATGACTCAAACACCAAATCACCTTAGATTTCATTTCCATAAACTCACAAAATATTGTAGTCATAGGAACACATAAATAGCTCAAATAGAAATACAAATGAGAAATTCAACTAATAACATCTCCAAGCCCAATCCACTATGTAGTTCTTGTTAGATGCACAAAACAACTGAGACGGAGGGTGAATTAGTTGTACATTAAAACATCCAATCGCTCATTAACTTTCAAACCCTTATCAAACTTTAAACCCTCTTTAAGCATTAACAAAATGTAAACATGTGAAAATACAATGCAAACACAACCATACACAAGAGGACACTAAATTTACATGAAAAACCCTAAGTAGGGAAAAACCACAGTAAGGATTAGCTTACATATATATTCAAATAATAACACCAAATAAAATTACGTTCACTGCCCAGAAAAGAAGAAAGGCTCACTACCGAGTGGTTCACTGCCAAGAAGAAAGAAGAATAGAAGAAACTATCACAGAGAGATTCACTATCTCAAAGCAGCAATAGGAGAAATCCACCATTGCAACTTCTTGTTATATGGAGCCTAATAAGACTTAGAGGTTAAATTTTCCCCACTTTTATTAGCACGGTTTCCCCCCAAATTATTTAACGAGGGTTTGGGGGCAGGCCCCTTGCAGAGTCTAGGGGTAGCACCCCCGAAATCTCAAACGACTTTTATTATTTTATAAACGCATCAGGAGTTAATTTTTTCTATTAGCCGACATTAAAAAAAAAAAAAAAACCCCTATTTTGTAACCGAAATAAGTCTTGATAAAATGACTAAGGGTTAGGTTTTTTGTTGATATTGTATTGTAGCATTTGCAACGATGTTGAGTTGCAAGGATTGTTAGTTGTAATCGGTTCGATTTGCTAGATAATAATATTGGACTCTTTGTTGGTGGATGTAGCCCAAGTTTGGGTGAACCACATTAAAATTGTCTCTCGCTATTATTATTTATGTGTATTTTTCATTCATTTGTTTAATCTTTATCTGTATTTAATTGATATCTTTTGCATGCAATTCCTAACACAACTTTGCACCATTCATAACCTTTGGCTCACCACCTCCAACAACTACAAGCACACTGAAAATGTAGACACCTACTCATTGCATCCAAAGTCATAGGCACTAATCTCGCACTCAGATCACCACACTTGATCACATTCGCATCTCTTGCATATCTTACATCTCTAACAACTCAATTTTCATTTATACCTTTCATGACCTAAATGATCTCAATTAGCTTTGCCTCAATGAAATGTATGCACCTCAAACAGGCAACACCAAATAGGTTGGCACCAAACACTTGCATGATGGAAAGAAGTGAAGGGTGTAGCACCCCTCCATTTTGCTCATTTGATCGATCAGTGTTTTTATGTATGCTTCACTTCTGTTAGCACTCTAATTTTGATACTTGGTTACTTTCGACCGCTATCTGTTAAGCGATGTAAACATTATATTTTGATGTGATGGGATTTTATTTAGATGTTATCATTATGGCATGTTTTGTATTTGCGTAGCAATTAATTAATTTAAAATATTTTATACTTTAATTATATTGTGGTTGTTAGACTCGTTAGTTTTAGAGCCTATATTGGTGAAGGGGACGAGATTGTATCACTTGCTTGCGAGCGCCCTACGATTTCAAGATTTTCGCTTCACGGTGTTACATATATATATATATATATATATATATATATATATATATATATATATATATATATATATATATATATATATATATATATATATGCGAGCGCCCTACGATTTCAAGATTTTCGCTTCACGGTGTTACATATACATATATATATATATATGCATGTTCGATATGCTCTTTGGTTGCAGGTTAACAAGTACAGGACATCGAATCCACCTAACTTCACAGGTTCGAGTTTGTCCATTGACCAACGGTAATCGATTAGGAGATAGTAGCTAGGCTTTCTGTGCCAAGTCGTCACCCTAGCCATAGTTGTCGTCGAGTTTAGCGGTTTTGATTGGTTCATTCCTCCATGACTATCTATTTCAATTCATATTTTAAAGGCTATTAAATGGAGGGTATGGTTAAAGTGATGATTTAACATATCTAGTTTCAATGTTGAATAGTATTTTATTTCATTGATTATTTTGGTTTAATTAATAAAATCATTTTTTAGTTTATTGATTAACTTGGTTAAGGGTGTTAAATTAAATGAAATGGTTCTTTCAACATTATTGTATATTAGGATTCAAATTTGAATGGAAATGGAAATGGAAATCATGTTATACATTTAAGTTAAATTTAAAATAAAAATAGAAATGTGGATTATATTTCACTTTTTGAATTTTTTGAATAAAACATATTCTTGCAACTTTGAGACTTTTGGGTTTTAATTAGAATTATGAAATTTTGAAATATCATTCTTGGAAATTAAATTGTTTTAAAAATTAAAAAAAAAAAAAATATCCTCCAAAAGCTCAATAAATTTAGTGGGTGGGATATTTTTAGAGGTTTGACCAAATTTGGGGAAGCTCTTTGTAAAGAAATGAAAATTCATTTGTTTTTCAATTTTTGGATTTTGGTGGAGAGTTTTGTTGTAGCTGAACTTGGAGTTGAAGAGGAGATTGGAATCACCATTGTTGGAGTCTTCAAGCTTGGGAAGAAAACACCAGGTTCATCTTCACTTCTTGTTTCCTTTTTGAAATAATATTCAAAATTCTTGTTTGTTGTTTGAAAACTCTTTGAATGCCATTTAGATGCAAAGAAAACCATGAGAAAATGATTCCAAATCTTTCAAACCGCTGTTGGATTAGGAGAGAAAACTAAAACAACAATCACAATGAAAATAGGAGGAAAACCCACAAAAAAATCTTCATTTCATTTTGTTATTCTCAACTCTTGTGAAAATCTTGGTATATAGTTGTAAATATACCTGTATATATATACTCATATATATATATAGGTTTTATTCTCTTTCAAAAAAATTATGTTTTCAAAATGTACAGGGAACTGCCCTGTTTTCGCCAGTTTTTTAAAAAAAAAAAAATTATGTATTGAAAAAAAAAGAAAATTTAAATTTTATTATGGTGGAGGGGAGGGTCGTAGCCCTGCACCCCCCACAGGGCCTCAAGGGAGGTGTTGCTCCCACGCAGCACCCCCCAGTGGGAGGCGTTATGTAGAAGCAGCGCCACTACCTATAGGCAACGACGCTGCCCACACAGCACCCCCCGTATGGGGGAGGCTGCATGGCAGCCTGGCCTCTCCCATGTGGGAGGGGCTCGCGCCCTTGTATGGGTTGCTTTTATTTACTTAAAATTTAAATTCGTTTTTTTTTAATTATTATTTTAATATTATTTATATTATATAATAATATATATATATATAATATATATATTATATTATATATACTATATTTATGTTATGTGTATATATATATATATTATATATATACTTATGTATATATCATATACTTTTAGTGTGTATATGCATATATTTAATGTGTATATGTATATTTGATATATTTTTAAATAAATTATTTAGTTGAATTAAATTGTTTTATTTCAATGAGTTTAGAAATTTAAATATATATATACCAAGTATATACTTTTATGTATATATATTTCGTTTATAATTGTACTCATGTATAGATAAAATTTAGTTGTTTAATTTATGCGAAGTTGAAATATGGATTCATTTATTTTTAACCAGATGATTTTGTTTATCAAGTTGTTTTGATTTTGGAATGGAATTGGGAAACTTAAGAGTAAATAATTGGTGTTTAAATACTTCAACGCTGTGAAATGAATTTGGTATATTTGATTAGATAAATGTAAGTAATGGAAACTGAGATTGACTGGATTTAGGAAATCCTAACGTTAGCTTATTTAATTGCTCGAAGTGCTTTTAGTGTTGATTTGTTCTTTCTCCAGGTTCATGAAAATAGAGTAATTTTTTTTAAGTTTTCCAGATATGGGTTTGATTATTGGTTTGGGTTGTCATTTTGAAAGTCAACCTTTGGATTTCTAGGGTAGTGCGTCTAATCCTATCCAGTTTTAACCCGATTATTGTGAACGGGATGTGTGGACTTGATGTCTTGTATAGGAGCCATTATCCTTAGGTCGCACTTGTGTACCCTTGAGTGTGGATTTACTCCACATGTTGTCATAGAGTGGCTTGCAATGAGGGCCGACACACAAAGTGGTGTCAGGGAAACTCTTTACAAGTTAGTTAATTCAGTGATAACATAATACACTTTTAGAGGCTTAGGTTGCATCAAACACTTAACAAGATTAATTATGCCTCGCTCATGGACACAAGGGCTAGCATAGACTTGGGATGAGACGAGAAGGCTTGGAATGGGAAGATCATTGTCTCATCTCTATGAGAGGCAACTGATTCCGCATTGGTTTACATGAGGGGCCGGAAGTTGTTAGAGGTTACCAGGATATCCCAAGATGGGTGTCGGGACCTAGGAAGACTTGCTAGGATATCCCATGTGACATTGTGATGACACTTCTCCTAAGTCAGCAACATGATTGTATCAATGATTTAATTGATTATTTAACTTTAGAAGCAATGTAACCTTTGTGATATGTGATGTGGTACTTGTATTTATTTCGCTTCAGTTTTGTCTAGCCTATGTCTTGTGGTAGATGGTCTTGCCTAGGGAAACTAGTTACTATCTCCTAGCACGAGGGGTGAGCCTTCGAGTATCACATGGTTGGGTGGAACGTGCATCTTGATTCGATGGGTTAGCTTTTGTTCGTATGGACAAGATTTCCAGTTGGAGAGCTCGTGGGATCCAGTTCTTCATGTTTTATTCTTTCAGTTATAAATTTAATTTAATACCCCTCTTTGTATCGAGGTGGAAGTTGTAAATTGTAACCTTGAATTTTGGAATTACCTCATTTGGGGAATGGGTGTTGTAACCATATTGTAAAGTATATTATTGGGATCATGTGGAATGCTTATGTATTTGATTTAATTTTATCATGGATGGATGTATGCGCATTAATTTGTAAACAATTAAATGTAATGGTTTTAATTCAAGTTTCATGTTTGGGTTGATGTAAGCACAGTCTCGTAACCTTAGAGGTTGTTGGCATTGTGTAGTGAACCTTCATGCATTTTGTTTTGTTTTGTTTTTTTTAATTATTGTGTTTATGCTATTAATTGCAACTTCCCCTAGGGTTGTGTGGCGGGGGCGTTACAAGGCTCACCACACCAAGGGTTAACTAGGATCCAAATCTATATCAACATGCTACTCATCACATCCACAATCAACAAACAACCACCGTAATTAATTCTAGCACCCAGGTCGGCCAAACGTACACTAACACTAACAAGCAACCACATACAAACCTCTCTAAGTCTAGAAACACCACACAGACCACACAGAAACACTCCAAAACATTATATAATATTCCATTTCATCAGAATATCTAACACCATAACCACAACCACCTAAAACTGAAGAATGCTTTCATCATGCGCATCAGAATGTACTACCATTAAACTCTAACATAAGAATTGAACTTGCAAAGAAACTCAACACCACAAACTCCAAGGGAAAGTAGATACAAACAATATAAGTATATTCCCAAATCCACAAGATAGAAAACAACTTGATATGGAGAAATCCAAAGCAATTCCATTTCTCCAAAACAACCTTCTTCATAAGAAAACATATTGTCAAACACATCAGGCTTCACTACTACATGATCCTGTTGTGCAGTTTTTTTTTTGCACACATGCCCCACTTGGAGTGGGGACCCTCTTTTCTGGGGTCTTTTGACCTTGGTTTTATTGGACTTATCATTTTATGGTCTTGACATGTTGGTCTTGTGGGCTTTGACCTTGCTTTGAGGAAGGAATTGATTGAAATTGAGTCCTGGGCAAACTCCAGGTTTTCACCTGGATCCGGGATTTTCTAGCTCCGGCGGATTTTCCCGGGCCCTGGTTCCTTTATCCATTTCTGGCTTGATTCTCCGATTCCGGGTTTCTGCACGTGTCCGGGATTTTCCGGTCCTGGCGGATTTTCCCGGTTTGCTTTAAAATCCCGATCTTCCTCATTTCCCCGGTTTCTGCATTTCCGTGAAATCCGTGTTTCCGCGCATCTTGGGATTTTCTGAAATTCCGTTCTGGGCTCGGGTTTCCGGACTTGTCAGAAATGTCTTGTCACGCATTAATGGTCGAGGTACCTTTGCTCAGACGGGTATAAGGGCGGATTTAGGGCATTTTCAACAACATTCTAATTTCATTACTCCTTTGTTTTGCTCTGGCGATTGCGAATTTCCATCTGAGCTTTGCGGATTGATCTTTACCCGTGTGCGTGAGGATTGTTTGGGTGCAAGTGTCTGGTTTTCGTTGCTTGGGCGTGTTCATTTGCTGCGTGGTCATCTTTTCAGGCCTGAACTTCATCCGCATCAATCCATGGTATGTTATTATCGCCCTTCCGTTTGCTTGTGCGGTGATTGGGGGTTTTGCATTGGGTATTATTTTGGGTCGGCACTTGCTTGATTTTAATTTCATATTTAAAGAGTCAGGGTTTGACCCGTCTTTTGTTGTAGAACTCTGTTTCACATGCCCTATGAGCTCTATTTATCCATGAGACGGCGTGTGTATCCATTAAACGGGGTCCTGGGTTAGATTGCTTGCTTTTTAGTGTGAAATTTGCTATTGTGCGAAGTTAGGGTTTTCCTCGGTGCTCGGCCCAGAACGAAGGTTTCATCTTGCTTGAGCGATTTTGTCCCTGTATCATGTTGACTTCCCCATCTTGTGAAGATTCGAGTGCTTTAGGTAAATCTTTAGCTGATACTTTAAACCTTAAAGCTTACTCTGGTTTTAATGGCGGAGGTCAGGTTATTCAGATTAGGGCATCATTATTTTGATATAGGGATTCATCCTTTGAGAGTTTTGAGGGTCGGAAATCCTTTGCATCCTGAGTTTTGTTGATTATTATCGGTTTCGAAACTATTAGAACTCAGGAAGGGAAGATCCCGTGGTCGTTTGAATTTTGGGTCGTGTTTTGCTGTTTTTTGGGTTTTCGAGGTCGTCGCGGATTTCCGCTACTTCCGCATTTTCCCGGCTTGGGCTTATTCCGCGGACTGGGGTTATTTCCGGAACATTCTAAGCTATCCGCGAAAATCTGTTCCATCCAGATTTTTCCGGGTTTCCCGTCTGGCTGCGTCCTTTTTAATGTTTCGATGATAGGATTAATGGAACGATTGTTTAATGTTTATTTCTTGTTGCCAATGGGTGAATTCCATGATTATCTTCTGATTTTTCATCCATACTAACAATCTATTTGACTAATGATGATTTGGTAGCAGGGATCCGTCTGGGTCGGATTTCTCTGAAATTCCGCCCCAACGGTATTTTCCCGGTTTGCATGATTTTCCCGGACTATCTTATTTCTCTGGGTCTCAAAGGATTAGCAGTTGGCAATGGATTTTGATTGATTTATATGATTTGTGCTAACCTTTTGGATTGGAATATGAATGACAATTGAATGCTAATGATGATTTTTGGATGTGTAGGCCGAATCAAGCAAGGCAGTTGCTGGAAACCCTAAGGGTGGCACAGGGGCGTCGTCCATTTCTGAGACTGAACGATTGAAACTAGACATGAAGAACCAGCTCCCCGAAAGCAAAGTGTCTTTTGTGTGGCCTGACGTATCTGACACTAACGTTGGCGCCTGGTGATATGAGGAGTTCAAGCAGAAAACGGCAGAGAGAGACTTGTCAGCCCTAAGGCAAGGGATGATGAACTCCGGATTGGTGCATGTGGCAGGTTTCCCTCCGGCGGTCCAGTGTTACGAGTTAATCTTGGAATGTGCTAGACAATATGATTTTGATACACAGCGGGTGGTTAGCACCGAGGGAAGGGTCTTGGCCAACTTCGGTCCGGCCTCTATTGCACAAGCTTTCAGCATGCCGGATCTTCCTTCAATGTGTGCCTTGAATATTGACACTGCCAGGACCTATTATGAGAATGAGCCGGTCAAGGCTCAACAGATGATTAATTCATGGCTAGAGAAGCCAAAATCCCATCATTCGAAGTTGCCCAAGCAGCTGCACAGGGTTAAGTTTAGGTCAGATGTATATGATGCCATCACACTTCTGAGCAGAGTGGCCGGATTGAAAAGTGCAGGTGTATTGGAGAGTTGGATGGTCCATGTGATCACCAAAATTGGGCAAGGGACTAACTATCATTGGGCAGGACTCATCAGTGCTGAGATTGATAGACAATTGAGGAATGTCCTGGAGGCAAAGAAATTCACTATGTCCTCATATGTAATGTATGTGTTGGCCATCTCCTACCCATACAAAGGTCTGAATCCGAGGGGAACAATTGGACAGGATATAATCTATGAGGTTTATCCGGAGTTGCATCTGGGGCACAAAGTTTACAGAAGGGCCAATGATGCATTCACGATGCATATCACCCAGACACTCCAGAATGCTGAGCACCTTTGATTGTCCGACGGAGCCAAAGGGCTAATAAAGAACTATGGAGCCTGGTTCATCCAGTTCCCTACCTTCACCTACCTCAGGATTGATGGATGCTCGGTTGCCCCTTACAGGTTACCCCGGTATCCTACTGAGCACATTGTGCTATTGGAAGTTGTGAGACAAATTTGTGAATTTGATGCTGTGGTGAAGAGGGAGAAGCACAAGACAGGCTTCGGAGGAGACTTCCCTCTCGGGATTGGTGTGGCGGAGATGTGACCCTCTATTCAATCAACCCATGCTGCAGGGGAAGAACTGGCTGCATTTGGTTTCTCTTTCCATTCTAAAAGGATGAATTTTGATATAACAGGAGAAGCGCAGAAGAAAGCCACCAGGGAGTACAGGCACAAAGATGACTTGGAAGATTATTGGGTCAATATCAAGGACGACCTTGATGCGAGAAAGAAGAGATACTCCAGGCTTCCTGTGGAGGCAATTAGGCAATACAACGTCAAGTTAATCCCGGATCAATTGGATGATGACGGAAATCTGGTGCAGGACCACGCCTATGAGGCAGTGAAAGATAAGCTAGCCGGGGATATTAACTGGAATGAGGATGAGATTACAGAATTGGAGGACCTAATGGCTCATGTGATGAAGTTCACTCTTTCTTGGGTGAAACATAAAATTTGGGAATTGGAGAATGCAAAGGTGGCCTGTACCTTCGAATTCATGGGGAATCTCAACCCCATGTCAACTTCTGAGGAATCCGGGGAAGATAACCCCAAAGGGAAAACAGTGAAGACCTCACTGTTCAAGATCAAGGTTAGAGGTCCCAAGGGAGCTGAACCTGGAACGAAGAGGAAACCGAAAGGGAAGCGAAGGTGGAAGACCCTGACAATCAGCAAGTCCTCTGATGAGGAGGAGATGGAAAAAGCGGAAGAGGAAGATGCTCCTCCACCACTTAAGAAGACAAGAGCCACAAGGACTGCAAAGAACAAAGATCAGGCTGCTTCGGGTGATGAGCCTCCAATTGTCGATGTGGAGAGTTCCGGAGGGGAGAAAACAAAAGTTTACACAAGGAAATCAAGAACTCCCTCCCCCAAGGATGCTGCACAACAGAAAGACTCTTCCCCAAAGCTACCAGTTGAGGAGCCATCCAAGTCTGTTTCTCCTCCGCCGAGCATACCTGAGCCGGAAAATCCTGATGAACATGAAACTAGCGGGGAAGCAGAACCATTTAAGGAGGGGACACTTTTCAGTCAAGCTGCAGAACTTGAAGTCGAAGAGGAGGAAAGACATACTTCCCCGTTGGTGCAGTATGAGGATTCCCCGGAAAGTGACAGAGGAAAATATCCCTGCTAGGACTCCATCACTGGTGCTTCCAAAGTTAGGATTTGAAGTGGCCGACCAGGGTAAGCAGCTTCCGGAGAAAGAAGATGATAAAGCAGCTGCAGAAGAAGAAAAGGTGACAGAAGAGCCGCAAGATGCCAGGACAGAAGAAATCTGGACTGACCCTGTAGCCCCGGACTGGCTGGAGAAGGAGCTTGCAAGGAAGAAGCAAGTGATTGTTGAAGATACTCCCTTGGACTGGGATGAGATGTTGTCAAAAATCGGCAAAGGAAAGAAAAAGAAAGTTGCCAAGGTGATCTCAAGGGTGGAAAGGGATGAAACGCACAACAGGGTAGTCCACATTGCCACTCATGCCGCAGATAAAATGAGAGAGGATATTACAAGCCAAGATTATGATGTGCAAACGATTAACCTTGGGCCTGTATCCATGGAGCAGGATATTGAGAAGTTTGAGGGGTCCAGTGCGGTGATTGTTGACAGATTGAAGAGGGAGACTCAGACTAAACGGGAACTGAAGAGGGAAAATGAAAGGTTAAGGAAATGTTTGGAGGAGGTCATGAAACCTTTGCAGTCTCTCCACCCTTCTTCTTCTGCCACTCCTGGTTTTCTGCCTAAGGAAACAATCTCCGGGATCGAAAAGATGAAGGCCTCAGCTCAGGCTGCCATAGATTGGCTAGTGGATGTCCAAACAAAAGGGGATGATACTATTAAGGAGATCTTATCTATAGGAAAAGATGCAGTCCGGGCCAAGGAGCTGTTAGAGCATATTCTATCCCAGGACAAGGATGACACGGATCTCCTGCTGCAGAAGTCAAGAGTTATCATAGTACATGACAAAGATGAATTACTTGCGGATGGTATCCTTCCCTCTTCCAAATTGGATGAACCATGGGAATGGTTCGAGGCATTGCAGATTAGGCAGAAAGCTCTGAGGAAGATACATAAACAAAGGAAATCAATTGACAGTGAGCTTACTGCAATTTATGATGGATGCATTGCCTTCTTTGAGGTAATGACAGGACGGAAGAAGATAGCTCCCAAGTATCTAAGCTTGGAACAACTGAGGGAGTGGTGGCATGAAATTTATGCCCCGGATTCTGATGGAACTGTCACCGGCCACCAGCTTGATGATGCAGCCACCTACCTGGCAGTGATAGATAGGTACATGGCCAACAGGGAGGATTGGAACAAAATTGTCGATCAGTCCAAGGAGGAAATTAATTCAATTAAATGTCGGCTCAAGGTTTTGCCTTTGCCACCTGTCACTGAGTTGGATGGGGTATTCTTGAGGTTCCAAGGGTCATCAGTTCGGAGGAAGGATAAAGGAAGTAGCAGTTAATGCTCATTTCGATATTTGTGCTTCCCTATTATTATAGGGCATGCATTGGACCGGACTTCATTGGGGACTGTGTCAAGGCCGACCTTGATGGTGAAGGGCATTTAATGTGTGCCTTGGTTTGTTTTTCCTTGGCCGACCTGTTTTGGCAGTTTTTTTTATTTTGTAAATGTTTGGCTGGGCCGACATACCCTGGGATTTACTATTAATAGGCATTCTTGCCTCATTGTAAAGGGTTAGACATTAGCAAGAAGACATTAGAGTATTTTTTATTTTCTTGAAGCAAATATTGTATCAGAATAGTTGAATTGTTGTAGCATCTTGGTGATTAATACAATTGAGGACATTGTGGTTTTCCTGGTGCAATCTCTTGTGTTATTCCATCTTGCATGGTTCCTTTGTTCTATCTTTCAAATTGCTTGAAGATCTAGGGTTTAGTATTCAGAAATAAATTAGTTTCAGTTTGATAAATGATGTTTATGATTTCATATTTGGAATGTTTGTAGCTATCTCTGGTCTATACTCCCAGTAGCTATCTGATTGTAGTAGGCTAGTGAAGTCAGCCTGGACCATATATTCAATTTGCTTAAGTTCGATTGTAGATACATGTCTATGATTTGAAAATCTGTATTCCTCAGAAGATTGCACCGTTCTTGTAAGATTGCATTGTGGGTTGAACAAGAGCTGGTTATTTGAGATAGGTCCATTTCAAATATATGTCATTTACATTGCTTGTCCTAGCAGTAGTTTAGATCTTATCACTTCCTTGCATCCCTACCTTTTGTTGTTTCTTTATTATTCGGTTAGATTTAGGATTTAAGATCATCATATTGTCAGATCTGATGAGTTGAAAGATACAGTTTGCTTGTAGTAAGATCCCTTTGTGATTACCAGCATGTTCACATAATTATCTGAGTTGTTTTATGCATTGTTATGACCTAACACCTGAGAGACCTTGGGGTGATTTTCAATAATTTATTGTTGAGGATTACCTTTCAAGAGAGATAGAATATTATATTCTGTCTGAGTTGTTGTTGTGCAGAAAACACCATCAACAGATTGGCGCTAGAAGGAGGGCTTGAATGAGCACACTGGATCATTTCTTGAATGCCATCTCTCCAGAGAGATACAGGAGAAATACCAGATCTACCACAGGAGATGAGGATTTAGAAGAGCTACAGTTCCCCACTAGGTCAAGAAGGACCCGAGAAAGGGGAGAATCATCATCACCCATCCCCTCACCAACATCGTCTGTATCTTCACATCTTGAGGTTGAGGCTATACCCATTCCTGAAGAAGTTCCTGTTCAACAACCTCAGCCTGTCAATAATCAACCACCACCGCCACCTCCACTCTTACTAATGGCTTTCCTAGCCAATAATCCATCACCATTGTTCTTTCAGGCTTACAATGTAATGCCCAAAAACCCTGAGCATTTCTGCTGTAAATTCCATGCGAATGATCCAAACAGAACCGCAGAAGAACACAAGGATTTTCCAAACTTGTCTCAAAGATAGAGGGATCGTTCACGAAGATGTTGCTTGTAGGTTGTTTCCTTATTCACTAGGAGAAGAAGCCTTTTACTGGTACAATCATCTCCCTGCCGGTTCAATTCTTAATTGGAATGACCTTGAAAAGACCTTTTTGCAGAAGTTCTGAATACCCATCAGTGCCAACGAGTTATACCTACAGTTTATCAAAGTCAAGAGAGAGGTTAACGAACCAATAGAAAGTTTTAATAATAGGTTCCACAGGGCATTCACCAGATTACAAGACCCATATGTTTTAGATGATGGTACAGCCCTAGGGATCTATTATGAAACTCTGGATAGCCTAACAACAACCTTTTTGAAATGGAGACCCAACCCTCCAGATACCCTGATTGATGCTTACACAGAGGCTGTCAAGCTCTGTACAGATTTGAGACAGCACTTGACTGGGCCATTACCTTCCCTGGGACCGGTTGCACATCCCAACCAGATTCAGGCAGTGAATCAGGCTCTCACCAATCATACCCCAATCATGAATCCAGTTCCTCAATTACCTGTGGTACCACACCCTGGTCACCCTATGAGCCATATCTCTCCTGTGGCAAACTTCCCTCAACAACAAGTTAATCAGCCAATGTATCAAACCCAGCCGAATAGCTTCCCTGCTTATCTGCAGAATTTTGAGGTGTTGCATCAGTCTTTGGGATCTGCCACAATGCATGTTCCTCCTCAGAGTAACCTAAATCAGCCTCCTTATCGAGATTCAAATAGGGAGAGGATTGATGAAATGGCTGAACAAATAAAGAAGCTAAATCTAGAGGTGACTTACTTAAGAAATCAGAATAGCCAACTACAAGCTGCCCAGAAGGGAATGCAATCTAATCAGAACAGAGAGTTTTCACAAGGGTAGAATTTTGACAGGGGACAACGTAATGACAGAGGATTCTACAATGATAGGGGTATAATCAGGATAGAGGTTACAATAATGATAGGAGGCAAAACTTTGATAGAGGCCACGGGAGTGGATCAGGAGTTGATGAAAGGCCATCACAAGGACAGAACAGAACTTGGATTACAGGGCCCAATAATGGAGGAGTTCCCACCCCATTGGATCAACCTGCCAATCAGATTGTTAATCAGTCTGCAAACCAACCAGTTAGTCAAGACAAACCTCCTATTGGTGTGTATCTGGCTGAAGCAGCCCTATCAGGATGGTGCAAACTCCATAAGACGAACCAGCATTCAGAATTGGAATGTCTAGAGTTCCAAACTGCCGCCTCTATTTTTCAGTATGAGGTAGAGAATAATGTGAACGGACAGGAGATTGTACCTTCCAACTCATATGATTCTCCTGTGCTGGTATTAAATCATGCTCCTTTTCCAGCCAGCAGGGAAAATGTACCAGAAGAACATGATTCCCAGGAAGACGAAACAGATCAGATTTGTAATGGAGAGGAAGTAGCTCAGTTGTTTAATGAGGAAACAATGAATGACAATGGCCCCCTCGATCAGGAGGGAGCTTATGTTGAAGAAGTACAGATGTTTCAGAGGCAAGGCTTGAGAGATATGCCTCATAGACGTCCACAACCTGGAGGACCTTTCACCACTTCCATTCCTCCCAACAACTTCAATACCCCTCCAGATCCTAATGCTAGCAACAATCCGTCCTATCTGCATGTCTCCAAGCAGTACCTTTCGAAGGACAGACAGGCTCAAACTAAACCACAGAAGGAAAAGGTTGTACAAGTAAGTAAGGATAAGGCAGAAGAACCTTCTAAAGAGGTTTCTACTGATATGAGTGAGGAGCAGATGGCTTCATATGTTGCAGAGGAATTCAAGAAACTAAAGGTAAACCTTTCTGCATTTGAGTTGTTAAGGCTTCCTGCAATTAGGAAGGCTGTCTTAGGCACCTATGATGCAAATTCAAAGTCATTGGATAAGTCCTCTGGTAAGCATGTCAGCCAGACTTCCAGTTTTCAGTATGTGAATACACAAAATCAGACCCAAAATAGGACCAACCCACCTCCTGGAGATAAAGGAAAAGAAAAGGAAAGAACTCAAGTGGCCCAAGTAGATACTCAACCCACTTTGTTTCAAGGGAAAACGGAAACTCCCCCATTTCTGATCTTGGTTTGAATATTTGGTAAGAATCTGCATAATTGCTTATTAGATTCTGGTGTTTTTACCAATGTGATGTCATTTGGAGTTTGTAGAGCTCTAGGGATTACACCTGCTGATTCTCAGAAGAAGGTCACTCAGTTGGACAGAACCGAAGTAAGTGTGGTAGGGGAACTTAATATGATTCACATGCAAATAGCTTCAGATCCAAGGATCCAACAGGTTATCAACATTCAGGTGGCTAATACCCTGATGCATATGGTTTGATCCTGGGAAGAGATTTCACCAAGGCTCTGAATGGATACGTGTCCACTAATCATTCTCACATGTAGCTTCCTTGGAAAGGAGTGCCTAATCAGATAAGAATTGAAAGAGAGCCTAGAATGAAGTACATGATAACAGAATACCAAAAAAATTCAACAGAAGTTCTCGTATCAGAAGCTGGAATGGGAAATTACCTGCTATCTGCTCAATATGAAAAATCAGATGCAAAAGAGGTGTTGATGTTGCACACGATGCCAGCTGATGTTGAAGCAGGGTCCAGCCATGTTGAAGTTTTGATAGAATTAGTTGAAGAAGAAGAAGAACTGGAAGACAGTCAGATCAGCTTATTGGACAGTTTTCAGAAATTCATCAAGCAGTGTATGGAGAACCAGACTCACCTAGGAAAGAGGACAAGCTTTAAGGAGTTGCTCTTACCAAATTGGTGTAGAGTCCACAATGCTTCTCATTCAGAGTTGGAGTGTTGTTTGTGTCAAACAGCAGTAGAGCAAGTACAGAAGTGCCTGAGTCCAACTCAAGTTGTGGAAGCAGAAAGGGGTGATCTTCGGGACAAACATCCAGGGAAGAAACCTGTGGTGATTGAAGAATCTTCTAACACTGATAAGCTAAAAGATAGAATGAAGAAAAATACCATTGCAGAATGCTGGACTCTCAAATTTGATGGATCCAAATCCAAACATGGAGCTGGGGCAGGATTTGAGTTAATTAGCCCAAAAGGTAAGAATTTATTTGCAGCTCATAGGCTCCAATTTCATTGCACAAATAATGTAGCAAAGTATGAAGCATTAATTCATGGACTTCTTATGGCACTTAAGAAAAGGGTTAAGATTCTGCAAGTTTGTGGAGATTCAAAGTTAGTAGTCAAACAAGTGAGAAAGCAGTATTCATGCCATGATAGGAGAATGACCAATTATAGGCATAGAGTGTGGGACCTCATTGAGGGATTTGACGCTTTTAATATCCAACTGATCCCACGGAAGAAGAATCAAACTGCTGATTATCTGGCTCAAGCGGCCAGTACTCTCTAGCCTCTATCTCTGTTAGGATTGAAAAAGTTTACTGTTGAATTAACTCCTGTGCCATCAGTCCCAGACAATGTGACTAATTTTTAGGTGTTTGAGGATGATAAACATATTCTTGACTTCATCACAAATACAGATGTTTTTGCTTCACAGATCATTGATGAAACAGAACCTCAAGAAGTAGAATTGGATCTAGCAGGTGTGTTGAATCTGAAGTCCAATACTATTCCAAGGGGAATGGTACAGTTGGAGAGAATTTTTGATATGGACAAAATCAGAGACCAAGAACAAGAATCAAAGAAAGAATCAATTAGTGGATAGTGCGACACTCACAATGTGGGAACTGGAGACAATGTAAAGAACATTTTCATTGGTATGGTATGTACTCTAGAAGAGAGAAGAGGGATAATCAGAGCCCTACACGACTTTCCAGATATAGTGGCCTGGGGTTATGAAGACTTGAAGATTTATGACACGTCCATCATAACTCATACTATACCTCTGAAGCCAGGGGCTAAACCTTTCAGACAGAGGCAGAGACCTATTAATGCCTTGTTGGAACCACTCATACAGAAGGAAGTTCAGAAATTGTTGTCTGCTAGAATCATATTTCCGGTCAGGCATTCAACGTGGGTGGCTAATCTGGTTCCAGTAAGAAAGAAGAATGGTGAAATTAGACTCTGTGTTGACTTCAGAAATCTAAACAGATCATAAAAAAAAATAACTATCCAGTTCCATCTTTGGACGAGGTGCTTCAAGTGGTCAATGGTTCTCAAATGATGTCCTTTTTGGACGGTTATTCAGGATATAATCAAGTGATGGTCCAGTATGAGGATAGACATAAGACTGCTTTAACGACTAAGTGGGGAACCTTCGCCTACAGGAGGATGTCGTTTGGACTTATTAATGCAGGCGCTACATTCCAAAGGGCCATGGATATTGCCTTCAAAGATATTATAGGGAAATGCATCATCATTTACATGGACGACCTGACTGTTTTCTCTAAGAACAGAGGGGATCATATCTCAGATCTGTACAAAGTGTTTTAGAGGTGTAGAGAATTTGGTATCTCTTTGAATCCTAAGAAGTGTATCTTTGGAGTAACAGAAGGAAAGCTGTTCGGGCATGTGATATCAGAGAAAGGAATTGCTATAGATCTGGAGAGATGAAATATGCTAACCAATTTTTTCGAAGGAATAACACAAAATAACCAGCAATAGGTGATTGGATTAGCGTTAGCCTCAAATTAAAATCTGAACTTGAATGGAAGATACTGAACTTGAACTGAAGAAACTGAACTTGAATGAAAGAACTACTCAACATCAAAAATGTGCACTCAAGATCCCACTGAGGGCGAGGTGCTAACATATGATGGAGTCTAAGAAATTGAAATTATAAACTTTTAGGCAGATAACCAGCCATGAAAAATAATTCCACGCTACCACCAAACAGTGGGGGGAAAAGATTTACAAATAAAAGCAATTCATCCGCTGCGGCAGGCATCCACAATGCATGTGGGGATTCACCACTATGAGTGGGTATAAGATATTACAATCAATTTAACCTCACTGGCGGTAAACCATCCAGGGGACTTAGGTGAGAAGAAACAGAAAGAAATTGTAGTAAATTAAACTGGAACAGTACTACTGTTTACAGTTTGTACAATGTGGAATAAGCTGCAAATTACATAGGAAATATAGTAATCTTCATACATAAGATTAATAGATGATTTTCAACGATATTTTAACTCTCTAACAGCTGCTAATGAATCAGAAATCGGAACTTCAATAATCTGATGTAAAAACAGTAAACTGGAAATTTCAATCTGCAACTGTGAGAATCAATGAAATTATCATAACTCACTCAATTCTTCTCCGAATGACGTGAAATAAGTTGCAAATGCTCCTTACAAGTCTGGCGCCCAAGTTAGAATCCAGAAACATCAACCAAAGTCTCTAATTTATTTGGCACGAATCCCAATGCAGCTCTAAATGGTACGGCCCCTTGAGAAAATCGATTTTGCAAGATAAAATCAGCAACTTCAAATTAAATTATGATTTTTGGTGGAAGTTGGCGCCTCAAGTCAACAATTAGATTGCTCAAACACCCAGAACTGAATAAAAATCACTCCACAAGATATGAACAGAAAACAGCTTCAGCTGTAGCAAAACCAGGATATTCAAAACTATAAAATTCACCAAAATTCTCAACCTTTGTTGCTCAATCTGCTAGTCTGATGTGAGAAGCAGCAATGTTCCAACTAGGTGTTGTATTTCAAACACGAAATTGGGAAGGGGCTAGGAGGTAGCATCCTCGAAGCAATAGCAAAATGTCCATAGTCATTTTGACAGCATAACAGTAAGGTAATTGATGGATGCCAAATGCTGGAGTCATGTCTTCATTTTATAAGAATTGAGAAACTCTTTAACTTCCTCAATGGTACGCCAAAAGACATCTATTTGAATTCTCCTTATTTTTTTGAAATTTCATAAAATATAATTTCTCATAAAGTGGCGTCCACTTTCCTTCAAGCATAAATTCAAAATATAAAATATTGATGTCACCTTATGACAAGGCGTACCCTTCAAGACCCCTTTTTTAAAACAACTTACAAGTTGTATCCTTAGGCCAAGGGGTGGTCAACTTGAAAAATATAACATTTATGCCAATAATCAATAAATTTCATCAATTAAGGCTTGAGAGGAAAATATTGAACAACCAATAACATGCTCAACTGAAGTGATGACTGAAGACAACCAACTGCATACTGCCACAACTAGCATTTACTAAAAATAGTAAATAATATGAAATGCCACAAAAATGCCAAGCCCAAGAAACCCTAATTTTCACCACATCCCAGTCTACGGGTTCCGGAATAGACTGAAGAAATGCCAAAGCTGGTCACTGATGAGAAGGGGACATTACAGTCCGCCCTCCTCGAAATTTCTTGTCCTCAAGCAACTGCAAAGATGGATGCAACAAAATCTATTCACCTTCCCACGTAGCATCTTCAATAGGTAAATTCCTCCATCTAACCAAATATTCTTTGATTGTCCTTCTTCTCAAAGAACGTTCTCTAGTATCAAGGATTTCTTCTGGAATCAACACTAACTGACCTTCCTCATCCAATGGAGGTAATTCTGATGTAGCCACTACATTGTGTCCAATTGCCTTCTTGAGGCGAGACACATGAAAAACATTATGTATTTTGCTTTCAGCTGGAAGTTCCAACTCATAAGCAACTTCACCAATCCTTTTGGTGATTTTGAAGGGACCATAAAAACGTGGCTTCAACTTTTCTGCACCACTCTTCTTGAGAGAAGATTGTCTATATGGCTGAAGCCTCAAATAGACCATGTCCCCAACATCAAAAGACCTTTCAACACGCTGCTGATCAGCGTATAACTTCTGCTGATTTTGAGCTTGTTGTAGATTTTCTTTAAGAGTCTTCAAGATGTCTTGGCTTTGTTGTAACATATCCAGTGCTTGTGGGGCTCTACTATCACCAAACACTAAATCAACAAAATTAGTAGCCTCATAACCATAAAGAGCCTTAAAAGGAGACATCTTAATTGACATGTGATAAGAAGAGTTGTAACAATACTCTCCTAAATGAAGCCATTTAATCCAAGCTCGCTGCTGTCCTGAAACATAGTTCCGTAGGTAGCCCTCTAACCACTTGTTAACAATTTCTGACTGTCCATCTATTTGTGGGTGATAACTTGTGCTTGGAGTAAGCACTGTCCCACTCAATCTGAAGATCTCCTTCCAAAAAACACTTAGGAACTTGCTGTCCCTATCACTGACAATTGTTCTAGGCAACCCATGCAAACGGAACACCTCTCTAAAAAATAACTCAGCCACTTGAGCTGCTGTAAATGAAGTGGTAACAGCAAAGAAATGAGCAAATTTCGTTAGTCTATCAACCACAACAAATATACAATCACGTCCTTGCACCTTGGGCAACCCCGTGATAAAGTCCATGGCAATACTTTCCCACTTCTGATTTGGAATGGGCAAGGGCTGAAGTAAACCAGCAGGATAAGAGTGTTCATTTTTATTTCTTTGACAAATAGGACACTCTCTAATGTAATTCAAGACTTCTTCTTTCAAACCTTTCCAAGTGAATCTTCACGAATCTGCTTATAAGTCTTGAAAATCCCTTGATGACCAGCAAGGGGAACATCATGAAAAGATTGTAGAATCTTTTTCTTAAGCTTAGATTCTTGCACTAAAAAGATTCTATCTTTGTAATAAATTATTCCATCAACCAACTTATACCTTCCATCAACCAAATGACCTTCTAACAAGCTGGTTGCAAACTGATTTTTAACATAATCAGCAGCAATTAATTCTTTCCAATCAGCTGATAACTCACAAATTGATTGCAAATGAGGCCTTCTAGAAAGAGCATCAGCAACTATATTATTTTTTCCTTTGACATATTCAATGTCAAAGTCATATGCTTGGAGTTTACTTACCCATTTTTGTTGCCTTTCATTCAATTCCTTTTGGCACATAAAATGTTTAAGACTGTTGTGATCAGTCTTAACAACAAATTTACTTCCCACCAAGTATTGACGGAATTTAGACAAAGCATGTATGATGGCAAGCATCTCTTTGTCATAAATAGAGTAAGTTTTTTCTGCCCCTCTCAACTTTCTGCTCTCGAAGACAATAGGATGTTTGTCTTGCATTAGGACAGCTCCAACTCTTTCTCCTGAAGCATCACATTGTAATTCAAAAGGTTTTGAAAAATCTGGAAGTGCCAACACAGGACACGAACTCATGATTTGTTTAAACTTATCAAAAACCTCTTGTGCTTGCTTAGTCCAAAGAAAAGCTCCTTTCTTTGTAAGATCTGTCAAAGGTGCTGCTTGATGAGAATAACCTTTTACAAATCTTCTATAGAATCCACATAACCCTAAAAACCCTCTCAAATGAGAAATAGTCTTAGGAGTTGGCCAATCAAGAATGACCCTTATCTTTTCTGGATCCACTTTCACCCCCTTTGAACTGATAATGTGGCCAAGGTATAAAAGTTCTTCCAACCCAAACTCACACTTTGATTCTTTGGCGAATAAACATTCTGCCTCTAAAATGTTAAGCACTTCTTCCAAATGCTTAAGGTGCTCTTCCCATGACTTACTGAATATGAGAATATCGTCGAAGAAGATGAGCACAAACTTCCTCAACTGCTGTCTAAAAATCTTGTTCATACAAGATTGGAATGTGGCTGGAGCATTTGTCAAACCAAAAGGCATGACAAGAAATTCAAAATGCCCAAAGTGGCATCTAAACGCTGTTTTTTCTATATCCTCCTCCCTCATTCTGATTTGGTGATAGCCCGAACGAAGATCAATCTTTGAGAAGAACATTGCCCCATGGAGCTCATCAATAAGCTCATCAATCCTAGGGATAGGATATCTATTCTTGATGGTTTTCTGATTTAATGCGCGATAGTCAACACACATACGCATTGTTCCATCTTTCTTTTTGACCAACACTACTGCTGAAGCAAATGGACTCTTGCTTGGTCTAATAAAACCACTTTCCAACAGCTCCTTGATGGCTTTTTCAATTTCATCTTTCTGCCTCTTTGGATAGCGGTAAGGTGTAGTAATGACTGGTTTTGCTCCTTCTTCTAACTCAATCACATGCTCATAACCTCTTTCAGGAGGTCTTCCAGGAGGTAAGCTTCCAAAGACTTTACTTTTCTTTGAAAGTAAGGCTTGAATATCAGGATGATATTGCCTTATTTCCTCAACCGGATTAGCTGGTAAAACCATACATTCAGCAGCCCATTCAACTTGATCATGGCGGATCAGCCTTTCCATTCTTTTCAAAGAAACAATTCGAGGGCCTCCATTTGACATCCCTCTTAAAACAACCTTCCTTCCATTAGACTGAAATTTCAGCTCCATGGTTTGCAAATTCAATGTGATCTCACCAAGAGATCGCAGCCATTATATGCCCAACACAACATCTGTGTCTCCTATACCCACCACATAAAAATCATCTTTAATTTCATGATTCCCTAATTGCAAAGATAGATTAGGAATCTTCCTTGTGCAAGACATAGTGAAACCATCAGCAACCATTACTTTGAAACCATCAAAATCTTCAGTCTTTAAACCTTTTCTAGCAACTAGCCCTTCATCAATAAAATTGTGAGTTGCTCCAGTATCAATTAGGGCAACTATCCTTTGTGAATTTACAACTCCATGAACCCTAAAAGATTCATTCTTTTGAAAACTAGATAGTTGTGCAAAAGCACTACTATCTCCAACCTCTTCGGACTTGTCTTCTTGAACTTCTTCACCTTCACTACTTGCTGATTCGTATTGCTGATCAGACGAATCAGATTCTGATCCATAATCAGAATAGCCCTCCATTCGAACTACTTTGCCTCTTCCATAGCAACGGTGGCCTTTCACCCAAGGCTCACGACAAGTGAAGCAAACTCCATCCTTTCTAAGCTGTTCTTTGAGCTCTTCGGACAGCCTTGGTGGAAACTTCTTGGGCAGATTTGAAGAAGGTTTTTTATCTTTCTTATGGCTGAAAGGTTTTGAGTGAAACTTAGGCCTTGGGGCTGCTAACTCCATGCTCCTAGCTTTCTTGATAGCTTCATCCAGCGTTGGGGGATCAAATGCTTTGACCCAACCCTTCAAGGGCTCCATTAAACCTTCAGCAAAAAGAACTACTAGTCTTCTTTCAGTAATGTTTGGCACCATTACTGACAACCTCTGAAAATCAGCCACATAACTATCTAAAGATCCTTGTTGTTTTAATTGTGCCAATTCTCTAAATCTTAGTTCGGGATCTTTGGTGTCAAATATTTCAATCAATTTGTTTGTAAACTCAGCATATGTGTGAATGAGATTGTGGCCAAGAGTGACCAAACCATGAGTCCACCATTCATGAGCTATCCCATCTAAATGTAAGGTAGCAAATTTGATAGCATCCTCTTCCGGCATAGGTCTAAGAGAGAGGTAGTTATCTAATTTTTGAACCCATGACCTAGCTGTATACTTATTACTACCATCAAAATGTTCCAAGGTGATCTTTCCCAATGCTTGGTAAAAATCATTTCTAGGGGCTGCAGGAGGACGTTGATCATTTCTTCCACCATTTCTCCGACTCCTTTGATTCATGAATTGATCAAAGGTCCATGCTCCTCTCAAGTCAAGAGGTAAAGAAACATACTCCATATAGGCTTGACGAGCATCATCAGCAAAGTTTGGAGTAGCCTCAACTGGTTGTTGCTCTTCCCTTGGTGTGAAAACAGGAAAGAGGGGTCTAGAGGATGACCCACTATGAATTGCAGTATGCTGACCTACAATTCTGTCTCTAGTATTCACCTCAAGACTGCCACTATTATTATTTCCATTCACTCCACTATTTTCTCTAGCTGAGTTATTTTGGGGCTGAATAATACTCTGAGCTGCTTGCTGATCCAACTTGGATAACAAACGGGACATCATATCTATCATCCCGTCAAACTTCTTCTCCACTCTATCCCTCTCTTCATTATCTCTTCTTACTGAATCTGACATTATGACAGTTGTGTGATCAACCACTTCCACTGAATTATCTGAACCTTCCACTGTTTTACCAAGGTCTCTTAGAACTTCTGAGAAGGTATCTGCCTCAAGAACGGGCGGAAACTGATGCTAATTTCTGGCCTGACTTTTAGTGTATGGCCTAGTGTCTTTTTCACTCATCAGTTAACCACTGCAATTTGCCACAGGATGGCAGGGTCTTCTGCTCTGATACCACTGAAATATGCTAACCAATTTTTTCGAAGGAATAACACAAAATAACCAGCAATAGGTGATTGGATTAGCGTTAGCCTCAAATTAAAATTTGAACTTGAATGGAAGATACTGAACTTGAACTGAAGAAACTGAACTTGAATGAAAGAACTACTCAACGTCAAGAATGTGCACTCAAGATCCCACTGAGGGCGAGGTGCTAACATATGACGGAGTCTAAGAAATTGAAATTATAAACTTTTAGGCGGATAACCATCCATGAAAAACAATTCCACGCTACCACCAAACAGTGGGGGGAAAAGATTTACAAATAAAAGCAATTCATCCACTGCGGCGGGCATCCACAATGCATGTGGGGATTCACCACTATGAGTGGGTATAAGATATTACAATCAATTTAACCTCACTGGCGGTAAACCATCCAGGGGACTTAGGTGAGAAGAAAAACAGAAAGAAATTGCAGCAAATTAAACTGGAACAGTACTACTGTTTACAGTTTGTACAATGTGGAATAAGCTGCAAATTACATAGGAAATATAGTAATCTTCATACATAAGATTAATAGATGATTTTCAATGATATTTTAACTCTCTAACAGCTGCTAATGAATCAGAAATCGGAACTTCAATAATCTGATGTAAAAACAGTAAACTGGAAATTTCAATCTGCAACTGTGAGAATCAATGAAATTATCATAACTCACTCAATTCTTCTCCGAATGACGCGAAATAAGTTGCAAATGCTCCTTACAAGTCTGGCGCCCAAGTTAGAATCCAGAAACAGCAACCAAAGTCTCTAATTTATTTGGCACGAATATCAATGCAGCTCTAAATGGTACGGCCCCTTGAGAAAATTGATTTTGCAAGATAAAATCAGCAACTTTAAATTAAATTCTGATTTTTGGTGGAAGTTGGCGCCTCAAGTCAACAATTAGATTGCTCAAACACCCAGAACTGAATAAAAATCACTCCACAAGATATGAACAGAAAACAGCTTCAGCTGTAGCAAAACTAGGATATTCAAAACTGTAAAATTCACCAAAATTCTCAACCTTTGTTGCTCAATCTGCTAGTCTGATGTGAGAAGCAGCAATGTTCCAACTAGGTGTTGTATTTCAAACACGAAATTGGGAAGGGGCTAGGAGGTAGCATCCTTGAAGCAATAGCAAAATGTCCATAGTCATTTTGACAGCATAACAGTAAGGTAATTGATGGATGCCAAATGCTGGAGTCATGTCTTCATTTTATAAGAATTGAGAAACTCTTTAACTTCCTCAATGGTACGCCAAAAGACATCTATTTGAATTCTCCTTATTTTTTTGAAATTTCATAAAATATAATTTCTCATAAAGTGGCGTCCACTTTCCTTCAAGCATAAATTCAAAATATAAAATATTGATGTCACCTTATGACAAGGCGTACCCTTCAAGATCCCTTTTTTAAAACAACTTACAAGTTGTATCCTTAGGCCAAGGGGTGGTCAACTTGAAAAATATAACATTTATGCCAATAATCAATAAATTTCATCAATTAAGGCTTGAGAGGAAAATATTGAACAACCAATAACATGCTCAACTGAAGTGATGACTAAAGACAACCAACTGCATACTGCCACAACTAGCATTTACTAAAAATAGTAAATAATATGAAATGCCACAAAAATGCCAAGCCCAAGAAACCCTAATTTTTACCACATCCCAGTCTACGGGTTCCAGAATAGACTGAAGAAATGCCAAAGCTGATCACTGATGAGAAGGGGACATTACAAGAGAGTGGAAGCCATCCTGAAAATTCAGCCACCTGCCAGCAAAAAAGAAATGAAGTCCTTCTTTGGAAAGATTAACTTTGTCAAGAAATTCATCACTGGATTTGCTGAAATTGTGAAGCCATTAAATGCTATGTTGAAACAAGATGCCAAGGTCGAATGGACTACAGAAGCAAAGGAGGCCTTTGCAGAGATTAAGAGAGCCATTGTTGACGCTCCAGTATTGGTGAGCCCAAATTATAGCAAGCCCTTTTATATCTATTCCTTTGCTTCGGACCATTCATGTGCTGGAATGTTGACACAAAAGTCTGATGAGGGGAATGAGCATCCCATTGCTTTCATGAGTGCACCATTAAAGGATGCTGAGTTGAAATATCCAAGTGTGGAAAAGCAAGCATATGCCCTTGTTCGAGCAGTAAAGAAATTCAGGCATTATATCCTCAGAAATAAGGTGTTTGCAATTGTTCCCGATTCCGCAGTCAAGTTACTCCTGATGCAGAATGAATTAGGGGAGCGCAGAACTAAATGGGTGACCATGCTCCAGGAGTACGACATTGAGATCCAACCCATGAAACTGGTAAGAGGGCAGGGACTCACCCAAACCATGGCAGAGATAGGTCCTGAATTGTCTGTCGAGAACTATAACGTTGAAGAGGTTTCCCCAGATGGCTGGTATGATGATATGGTCTATTATTTGTTGAATCAACGACCTCCAGCTCACCTCAATGCAGTACAGAGGCGAGCCTTAAGGTTGAAAAGTGACGGTTTCATGCTGAAAGGAGCTGTCCTATACAAGAGGAATCATGAAGGCAATTATTTGAGGTGTCTTGGGAAACAGGAAGCTGAAAGGGTAATGAACGAATTTTATGAGAAATATGGTACTGGTCATGGTTCTGCAATTGCTACTGCGAATCAGATTTTGAGGGCAGGGTATTTCTAGCCTATACTGTTCAAGGATGTTCATCATCATGTACGAACCCGTCACACTTGTCAGACTGCAGCAACAAGAGAAAAGTGTGCAGCACTTCCGCTCCAGTCTGTCATTGAGGTAAAACCTTTTGCTCAATGGGGTATGGATTTCATAGGCCCCATCAATCCACCATCCTCTGCAGGACACAGGTACATCCTCACCATCACTGGTTATTTTACAAGGTGGACTGAAGCTTTTGCTTGCAAGCAATGTACGTCAGAGGTAGTGATTGATTTCTCAGAGTCAGCCATTCTTAATCGCTTTGGATGTCCTATTGTTGTTGTCTGTGATAATGGTCCGGCCTTTGCATCTTTGAAATTCTCAAACTGGGCCTTTGATCATGGCATTGTTGTGAAGTTTGCATCTAATTATTATCCCCAGGGGAATGGTCTAGCTGAATCTTCTAACAAGAACCTGTTGACTGTCATCCGAAAACTGTTAGAGAGGAACCCAAAAGACTGGTACACCCAGCTTCGGTTTGCTCTTTGGGCAGATCGTACCAGAGTTAAGTCCTCCATTGGTACATCTCCTTATCATTTAGTGTACAGTCTGGAACTAGTTTTCCCTATCCAGCTCAAGATACCAACTCTACAGTTTATAAATCAATTTTATGACAAAGGGGACAGAAGGGAGGCTAGGTTAACAGAATTATTGCACCTTGAGGAAAAACGAGACAATGCCCTTGAAAAATTTGCCAAACATCAGGGGGTAGTCAAGAGGTGGTTTGATAGGAGAGCTAAAGTCAAAGATTTTAGGATTTCTGACCTTGTCCTATACTGGGATAAACCTCATGATCAGAAAGGGAACCATGGAAAATTTGATAAATTATGGCTTGGCCCATATCAGATTGCTGAAATACTGGGAGATAATGCCTTCCGTCTGAGGACTCTCACGGGAGAAGACATACCACTGCCTGTCAATGGGCAGTATCTGAAATATTATTTCCAGTCTTGATTTGTTCTCAGCTCTTTGCTTTGTAAATAGTTAGTTTAGGTTGTTTTGTTCATTTGTTTTGCTTGCTTTGGTTATAGTAGGTCTCCCTTTTTGCTTTGCTTATTTTTTTTGGTTACAGTAGGTTTTCTTTGGTCTGTTTGTTTTGGTTTGCGTTGCTCTTGCTTTTGGTCCTTTCTCTTTTGGGGATTGGGAGTGCATCTATATGGTAATAGTGGCAAAGCAGGTCTAATGTTCTTGGTATTTCCCTTGCAAACTTTGATCATCTTTCCAGAACACCATGGTATGGACTCTTTAACCTGTCATTTGTCCTTATGGTAAGGCAATGGTCTTCTAGTCAGTTTACACAGGAATATATTGGGGTCTTATACTTTTAATCTTTAATATATCTGAAGTTGTAAAAGATCCTTATAAGGTCTGATCAGGTGAAAAATCCTTTTCTGCTCTAGTACCACTGTGGTTCTCAGCCCTGAGTGTGGACTTCACTATTCACAGGTTTAATGAAGTGAGTGAAAAGAAAAGAAATATCAGCAAAATAAAAAAGAAAAAAAAATATATTGAAAATCATGAGGTTTGAATTCAACCTATCAAGGGGATCTGAATATCTCTACCGGGGCTATAAACGTCTGGCTGGAAGTAGAGCTATGTTCAGGAGGATCACAGCGATAACCTCGTCGGGGCTATGGACGTCTGACTGGCAGCGAGGCTCTATCCAGGTTACTTTTAGAGTATGAATCTTTACGTAGCCTGTTCATAGCAAGTCTGGTTCTTCTTGCAACTGAGGGTAGGAAATATATGCATGTGCACACACTTAGACCCTGGTATAGGAATGTTTGAATGGCTGGGAGTTTCTTTGTTTTGACTTAGGGTGGTGGCTTGGTACCTGAGTTGACACCATGAGTTCTAGGTTCTTGATTCCAGTATGTCATCGAAATGCTCAGGAGCATTTCCCCAGCAGAGTCGCCATTTGTTGTGCAGTTTTTTTTTGCACACACGCCCCACTTGGAGTGGGGACCCTCTTTTCTGGGGTCTTTTGACCTTGGTTTTATTGGACTTATCATTTTATGGTCTTGACATGTTGGTCTTGTGGGCTTTGACCTTGCTTTGAGGAAGGAATTGATTGAAATTGAGTCCTAGGCAAACTCCGGGTTTTCACCTGGATCCGGGATTTTCCAGCTCCGGCGGATTTTCCCGGGCCCTGGTTCCTTTATCCGTTTTTGGCCTGATTCTCCGATTCTGGGTTTCTGCCCGTGTCCGGGATTTTCCGGTCCTGACAGATTTTTTCGGTTTGCTTTAAAATCTCGATCTTCCTCATTTCCCCGGTTTCTACATTTCCGCGAAATCCGTGTTTCCGCGCATCTTGGGATTTTTTGAAATTTCGTTCTGGGCTCGGGTTTCCGGACTTGTCAGAAATGTCTTGTCGCGCATTAATGGCCGAGGTACCTTTGCTCAGACGGGTATAAGGGCAGATTTAGGGCATTTTCAACAACATTCTAATTTCATTGCTCCTTTGTTTTGCTCTGGCGATTGCAAATTTCCATCTGAGCTTTGCGGATTGATCTTTACCCGTGTGCGTGCAGATTGTTTGGGTGCAAGTGTCTGGTTTTCGTTGCTTGGGCGTGTTCGTTTGCTGCGTGGTCATCTTTTCAGGCCCAAACTTCATCCGCATCAATCCATGGTATGTTATCATCGCCCTTCCGTTTGCTTGTGCGGTGATTGAGGGTTTTGCATTAGGTATTGTTTTGGGTCGGCACTTGCTTGATTTTAATTTCATATTTAAAGAGTTGGGGTTTGACCCGTCTTTTGTTGTACAACCCTGTTTCATGTGCCCTATGAGCTCTATTTATCCATGAGACAGCGTGTGTATCCATTAGATGGGGTCCTGGGTTAGATTGCTTGCTTTTTAGTGCGAAATTTGCTATTGTGCGAAGTTAGGGTTTTCCTCGGTGCTCAGCCCAGAACGAAGGTTTCATCTTGCTTGAGCGATTTTGTCCCTGTATCACGTTGACTTCCCCGTCTTGTGAAGATTCGAGTGCTTTAGGTAAATCTTTAGCTGATACTTTAAACCTTAAAGCTTGCTCTGGTTTTAATGGCGGAGGTCGGGTTATTTAGATTAGGGCATCATTATTTTGATATAGGGATTCATCCTTTGAGAGTTTTGAGGGTCGGAAATCCTTTGCGTCCTGAGTTTTGTTGATTATTGTCGGTTTCGAAACCATTAGAACTCAGGAAGGGAAGATCCCGTGGTCGTTTGAATATTGGGTCGTGTTTTCTCGTTTTTCGGGTTTCCGAGGTCGTCACGGATTTCTGCTGCTTCCAGATTTTCCTGGCTTGGGCTTATTCCAGGGACTGGGGTTATTTCTGGAACATTCTAAGCTGTCCGCGAAAATCCGTTCTATCCAGATTTTTCCGAGTTTCTCGTCTGGCTGCGTCCTTTTTAATGTTTCGGTGATAGGATTAATGGAACGATTGTTTAATGTTTATTTCTTGTTGCCAATGGGTGAATTCCATGATTATCTTCTGATTTTTCATCCATACTAACGATCTATTTGACTAATGATGATTTGGTAGCAGGGATCCGTTTGGGTCGGATTTCTCTGAAATTCCGCCCCGACGGTATTTTCCCGGTTTGCATGATTTTCCCAGACTATCTTATTTCTCCGGGTCTCAAAGGATTAGCAGTTGGCAATGGATTTTGATTGATTTATATGATTTGTGCTAACCTTTTGGATTGGAATATGAACGACAATTGAATGCTAATGATGATTTTTGGATGTGCAGGCCGAATCAAGCAAGGCAGCAGCTGGAAAGCCTAAGGGTGGCGCAGGGGCGTCGTCCATTTCTGAGACTGAACGATTGAAACTAGACATGAAGAACTAGCTCCCCGAAAGCAAAGTGTCTTCTGTGTGGCCTGACGTATCTGACACTAACGTTGGCACCTGGCGATATGAGGAGTTCAAGCAGAGAACGGCAGAGAGAGACTTGTTAGCCCTAAGGCAAGGGATGATGAACTCCGGATTGGTGCATGTGGCAAGTTTCCCTCCGGTGGTCCAGTGTTACGAGTTAATCTTGGAATGTGCTAGACAATATGATTTTGATACACAGCGGGTGGTTAGCACCGAGGGAAGGGTCTTGGCCAACTTCAGTCCGGCCTCTATTGCACAAGCTTTCAGCATGTCGGATCTTCCTTCAGTGTGTGCCTTGAATATTGACACTGCCAGGACCATTATGAAAATGAGCTGGTCAAGGCTCAACAGATGATTAATTCGTGGCTAGAGAAGCCAAAATCCCATCATTCGAAGTTGCCCAAGCAGCTGCACAGGGTTAAGTTTAGGCCAGATGTATATGATGCCATCACACTTGTAAGCAAAGTGGCCGGATTGAAAAGTGCAGGTGTATTGGAGAGTTGGATGGTCCATGTGATCACCAAAATTGGGCAAGGGACTAACTATCACTGGGCAAGACTCATTAGTGCTGAGATTGATAGACAATTGAGGAATGTCCTGGAGGCAAAGAAATTCACTATGTCCTCATATGTAATGTATGTGTTGGCCATCTCCTACCCATACAAAGGTCTGAATCTGAGGGGAACAATTGGACAGGATATAATCTATGAGGTTTATCTGGAGTTGTATCTGGGGCACAAAGATTACAGAAGGGCCAATGATGCATTCACGATGCATATCACCCAGACACTCCAGAATGCTGAGCACCTTCGATTGTCCGACGGAGCTAAAGGGCTAATAAAGAACTATGGAGCCTGGTTCATCCAGTTCCCTACCTTCACCTACCTCAGGATTGATGGATGCCCGGTTGCCCCTTATAGGTTACCCCGGTATCCTACTGAGCACATTGTGCTATTGGAAGTTGTGAGACAAATTTGTGAATTTGATGTTGTGGTGAAGAGGGAGAAGCACAAGACAGGCTTCGGAGGAGACTTCCCTCTCGGAATTGGTGTGGCGGAGATGTGCCCCTCTATTCAATCAGCCCATGCTGCAGGGGAAGAACTGGTTGCATTCGGTTTCTCTTTCCATTCTAAAAGGATGAATTTTGATATAACAGGAGAAGCGCAGAAGAAAGCCACCATGGAGTACAGGCACAAATATGACTTGGAAGATTATTGGGTCAATACCAAGGACGACCTTGATGCGAGAAACAAGAGATACTCCAGGCTTCCTGTGGAGGCAATTAGGCAATACAACGTCAAGTTAATCATGGATCAATTGGATGATGATGGAAATCTGGTGCAGGACCATGCCTATGAGGCAGTGAAAGATAAGCCAGCCGGGGATATTAACTGGAATGAGGATGAGATTACAGAATTGGAGGACCTAATGGCTCCTGTGATGAAGTTCACTCTTTCTTGGGTGAAACATAAAATTTGGGAATTGGAGAATGCAAAGGTGGCCTGTACCTTCGAATTGATGGGGAATCTCAACCCCATGTCGACTTCTGAGGAATCCGGGGAAGATGACCCCAAAGGGAAAACAGTGAAGACCTCACCGTTCAAGATCAAGGTTAGAGGTCCCAAGGGAGCTGAACCTGGAACGAGGAGGAAACCGAAAGGGAAGCGAAGGTGGAAGACCCTGACAATCAGCAAGTCCTCTGATGAGGAGGAGATGGAAAAAGTGGAAGAGGAAGATGCTCCTCCACCACCTAAGAAGACAAGAGCCATAAGGACTGCAAAGAACAAAGATCAGGCTGCTTCGGGTGATGAGCCTCCAATTGTCGATGTGGAGAGTTCCGGAGGGGAGAAAACAAAAGTTTACACAAGGAAATCAAGAACTCCCTCCCCCAAGGATGCTGCACAACAGAAAGACTCTTCCCCAAAGCTACCAGTTGAGGAGCCATCCAAGTTTTTTTCTCCTCCACGGAGCATACCTAAGCCGGAAAATCCTGATGAACATGAAACTAGCGGGGAAGCAGAACCGTTGAAGGAGGGGACACTTTTTCAGTGAAGCTGCAGAACTTGAAGTGGAAGAGGAGGAAAGACATACTTCCCCGTTGGTGCAGTATGAGGATTCCCCGGAAAGTGACAAGAGGTTGTGGATCACCTGAGACAGAGGAAAATATCCCTGCTAGGACTCCATCACCGGTGCTTCCAGAGTTAGGATTTGAAGAGGCCGACCAGGGTAAGCAGCTTCCGGAGAAAGAAGATAATAAAGCAGCTGTAGAAGAAGAAAAGGTGACAGAAGAGCCGCAAGATGCCAGGACAGAAGAAATCCGGACTGACCCTGTAGCCCCAGACTGGCTGGAGAAGGAGCTTGCAAGGAAGAAGCAAGTGATTGTTGAAGATACTCCCTTGGACTGGGATGAGATGTTGTCAAAAATCGCAAAAGGAAAGAAAAAGAAAGCTGCCAAGGTGATCTCAAGGGTGGAAAGGGATGAAACGCACAACAGGGTAGTCCACATTGCCACTCCTGCTGCAGATAAAATGAGAGAGGATATTACAAGCCAAGATTATGATGTGCAAACGATTAACCTTGGGCCTGCATCCATGGAGCAGGATATTGAGGAGTTTGAGGGGTCCAATGCGGTGATTGTTGACAGATTGAAGAGGGAGACTTAGACTAAACGGGAACTGAAGAGGGAAAATGAAAGGTTAAGGAAATGTTTAGAGGAGGTCATGAAACCTTTGCAGTCTCTCCACCCTTCTTCTGCCACTCCTGGTTTTCTGCCTAAGGAAACAATCTCCGAGATCGAAAAGATGAAGGCCTCAACTCAGGCTGCCATAGATTGGCTAGTGGATGTCCAAATAGAAGGGGATGATACTATTAAGGAGATCTTATCTATAGGAAAAGATGCAGTCCGGGCCAAGGAGCTGTTAGAGCATATTCTGTCCCAGGACAAGGATGACACGGATCTCCTGCTGCAGAAGTCGAGAGTTATCATAGTACATGGAAAAGATGAATTACTTGCGGATGGTATCCTTCCCTCTTCCAAATTGGATGAACCATGGGAATGGTTCGAGGCATTGCAGATTAGGCAGAAAGCTCTGAGGAAGATACAAAAACGAAGGAAATCAATTGACAATGAGCTTACTACAATTTATGATGGATGCATTGCCTTCTTTGAGGTAATGACAGGACGGAAGAAGATAGCTCCCAAGTATCTAAGCTTGGAACAACTGAGGGAGTGGTGGCATGAAATTTATGCCCCGGATTCTGATGGAGCTGTCACCGGCCACCAGCTTGATGATGCAGCCACCTACCTGGCAGTGATAGATAGGTACATGGCCAACAGGGAGGATTGGAACAAAATTGTCGATCAGTCCAAGGAGGAAATTAATTCAATTAAATGTCGGCTCAAGGTTTTGCCTTTGCCACCTGTCACTGAGTTGGATGGGGTATTCTTGAGGGTCCAAGGGTCATCAGTTCGGAGGAAGGATAAAGGAAGTAGCAGTTAATGCTCATTTTGATATTTGTGCTTCCCTATTATCATAGCGCATGCATTGGACCGGACTTCATTGGGGACTGTGTCAAGGCCGACCTTGATGGTGAAGGGCATTTAATGTGTGCCTTGGTTTGTTTTTCCTTGGCTGACCTGTTTTGGCGGTTTTTTTAATTTTGTAAATGTTTGGCTGGGCCGACATACCCTGGGATTTACTATTAATAGGCATTCTTGCCTCATTGTAAAGGGTTAGACATTAGCAAGAAGACATTAGAGTATTTTTTATTTTTTTGAAGCAAATATTGTATCAGAACAGTTGAATTGTTGTAGCATCTTGGTGATTAATACAATTGAGGACATTGTGGTTTTCCTGGTGCAATCTCTTGTGTTATTCCATCTTGCATGGTTCCTTTGTTCTATCTTTCAAATTGCTTGAAGATCTAGGGTTTAGTATTCAGAAATAAATTAGTTTCAGTTTGATAAATGATGTTTATGATTTCATATTTGGAATGTTTGTAGCTATCTCTGGTCTATACTCCCAGTAGCTATCTGATTGTAGTAGGTTGGTGAAGTCAGCCTGGACCATATATTCAATGTGCTTAAGTTCGATTGTAGATGCATGTCTATGATTTGAAAATCTGTATTCCTCAGAAGATTGCACCGTTCTTGTAAGATTGCATTGTGGGTTGAACAAGAGCTGGTTATTTGAGATAGGTCCATTTCAGATATATGTCATTTACATTTCTTGTCCTAGCAATAGTTTAGATCTTATCACTTCCTTGCATCCCTACCTTTTGTTGTTTCTTTATTATTCGGTTAGATTTAGGATTTAAGATCATCATATTGTCAGATCTGATGAGTTGAAAGATACAGTTTGCTTGTAGTAAGATCCCTTTGTGATTACCAGCATGTTCACATAATTATCTGAGTTTTTTTATGCATTGTTATGACCTAACACCCGAGAGACCTTGGGGTGATTTTCAGTAATTTATTGTTGAGGATTACCTTTCAAGAGAGATAGAATATTGTATTCTGTCTAAGTTGTTACTATGCAGAAAACACCATCAACAGATCCAGAACCTGAAACTCTAGATATAATGTACCTCTGAACACCTCTAATTATCATGTTCAAGCTACACAAGCATATCTTCAACCATGAAGGAATGCAAAGCACAAAACTAAACACATTTTTGTCACACTACACACTCTTTTATGTAAATTTTCTTAAAAAAATTTGGAAACCAAGTGAACTAGTTGCATCAATAACACCATCACAACACTACAACACCTTCTCATCATCAATACAACATCTGCAATAACAAGAATCTCCACACTAGGGGTTGACATCAATTAGACATCAAACCATAAGATATCCATAGTTAGCACCAGTACTATCAACACTAATTACAACACCACCAACTGTTAGGGTTTAGGCGAAGTGGAGCAATAAACATTAATAATTATATAAAGATTAAATAACCTAGAAATAATAATGAAGAATAACACAAAAGAGATCAACACATAATTTTAACATGGTTCACCCAATATGGGCTACATCCACAAAAACTTAGCCATCCAATTATTTTATTATTGAATGTAAAACATATTACAATCTCTCAAATCACACATCGCAACTTACATCTCAGTCACTTATAACGAGCTTTTTAGAAGTTGTAGTGTAGTAAAACGCATACCCTTGCATTTTCACTCTTGTTTGAGCCTATTGTTCGAACTATAAAACTCTGATGATTTTACATGTTTATTTCACTCATAATTTCCAAATTGGTCCTACCTTGAGCACGTTTTCCTCTCTTCATGATATTTTTACCCATATAGCCCCATAAATTCCATCGAGTCTTGAATATTTCACATAACAGTCCATATCGGCTTGTGATGGTCAAGGATTTCCTGATTCATATTGTATTTTTTCTTGTATCAATCGGTGTTGCCTATCAGCAAGACTCATTTGATGTCACAGCGATCGAAGTTTACATGTAGGCAGCTTTCGGCAAGACTTTTTCTTTGTTTTGGCGACAATGGAGGATTCACTTCGGCAGGAGTTATACCGTCGGGACGAGTCTTATCAATTTCAATGTCTCCCCGACCAGCAACATATGGTGCTCTTCGGCGAGAGGTTTTTCTTCGTCGTAATGTCATGGTGAACTCTTGTGGTCTTACCGACTTGCACATTAAGGGTTCACTTCGGCCAGAGGTTGTTCCTTCGATGAAATTTCATAGCGAGTCTTTCATGTCTTACCGACTTGTGCAAATGTTTATTTCGGCCAAGCCAAGGGATTTCAAGGTGAGCTTTCACCAAATTTTTTCGGTCTCACCGACAAGGCACAAAGGGTTTCTATTGGTGGTTTTTGGTGAAAGAACTAATGTGTCTTGGTGATGCACAGATGCAAGCAACTGCTCAGTAAGACATATGAGCTTTGATGTAAAGTCTTGGTGAGCCCGTTGGGTCTTGCCGACAAAGTCTAATGAATGACTTTCGGCGAGAGGTTTGTGTCGTCTTGGCGAACTGATGTGCTTGGGATGTTTCGGTATGACTTAGTTGATTCTTTGGGACCTCTCCTTGATTTTGAATTGTCTTGGCGAAAGCGAATGGGAGATGGTTTTCAATGAGAGGTTGGCATTGTCTTGGCGACCTAAGGATGAAAGGAACATATCGGTAAGAGTTAGCGATATCGGTATGAGGTCTTGGCGAGTGACCTTCGGTCTCGTTGATGGAAAACAAAAGGATCCTTGTCAGCATAAAAATTATTTGTTTCAGCGACACTCAAGGATGCATGAACATTTCGGCAAAAGTTTAATGCTTCAGTGAAAGGTCATGGCGAAGTGTATATGTCTCGCCCATACACAAGATGAAAGGGAGCATCTCGATAGGAGTTAAAGCTTTCGAAGTGATGTCTCAGCAAGTAACCTATGGTCTCACCGATAGTATACATATGGACTTTGTCGGTATAGAGGCAATGTTATCTTGGTGAACAAGTGTGAGGTCGGGGCTCTCGATATAACAAGGAGAATTCTATATAATGTCTCTCCGACAATTGAAGGTCATAGCGACACACAAGATGAATAAAGGGCTTTCGGTGAAACACAATGTAGTCTACGTGAGGTCTCTCTGATATCACAGGGTCAAGACGACATGCATGAAGACAAAAGAACACACATTAATGAGATGCAGGGTGATTTATGAAAATGTCTCTTCGATTCCCTGAGTCACAGTGTAACGCATGAGTGCATGGAATTCTTCTGGCGAAATGCTTCTTGTAGAATGATTTGGTGAGCATTTCGCAAGGCCCAAACACAGTTGGTCACCGACATGTGAAGATGAAGAGTTATGTCTCTCCGGGTATATATATCATTCTCAATTGTAATAAGAGGAAGGAGAATGAGAAGGAGATTAGAATCAGATTATAGTAGGAAGATTAGAAATGGATAATGTAGAACAAAGTTCTCATATCAGAGACTATGATATATGTTTTCTCAAATGGTGATTTCAATGAAAATCAGTGAGTGTAGCAGTTTATTTCTGGTATCAATTGTATGTTGAGTTTATTGAAAAGTATTGCTAAGTTGTCTCCAAGTTGCTTCTTTCTGGTTGTTTAAATTGATATAACAAGATTGTTTTCAATTTATCAGTACACATTTGTTGTATATGTGTGATTAATTGATTGGTTCTTTCAAAGAAAGATTAAATCATCTTAGTTGATCACAGTAATCAGGGAGATTCATCTGGATTATTAAAGTAGAGCTTACTAGTCACAGTCTTGCATGTTTATACAAGTTATAAACAAAACACATGCCGACAATTTGAGTTTCTTCCAGAATGAGTTTTCCACTTCTGTTTCATTCGACTCTGCATACCCAATAAGGCACTGGTCTCTGCTTTTCATTATTTGGATTTATTCAGTTTCTTTACACTTTTTTAATTGAGCATTTTAGGATTTAGATTAAGAAGATTGCTATTGCTATTTGTATCAAGTTTGAATTCATTTGTTCATTCCCATCTGCCATTGTGGACAAATCATTGCAAGAAGGATAATCATAAGTCAAGTCTGCTTCATTTAGATAGGTACACCCACCCAGGTCTGGCAGCACCTGAAGAATAGAAGGTTAAATTCTTTTGACCTTGTCTATTACCCTAAAGCGCATCAAGAGATTGGCAGTCTCTTGAGGCATCCCCCCTGTATTTTTCAGAGCCAACAAAATTGGCGACTCTGTTGGGGATACATTCAGAATCAAGGCCTTATTCATAGAGTCAGGGACTTTATACAGACTCCACTGGGAATAAGAAACATCAAGTATTTTATCACTTTGAAAAAAGTGAGTGGCAACTCTGACAAAATTTTGCAGTTGTTCAAACATGAATGGAAGAAGATCTCAATACAGGGGAGGTCATATTGGAGCTCATGCTGGCAGTAGTAAGTGGACACACAATGATGACAGGGTTGATAAGGGTAAAAGGATAAGTGATGACATGTGCATGAAGAATAAGGATAAATCATCAAAAGCTCATTGTGAAACATATGGTCGCTTTGATACATGGAAGGATGATTCAAGTGCAGAGCCTAGTACCCTAGAAGAAGAAAAAAAATCCATTTCCATTTTACGATCCTCAGAAAGAGGCTGAGTTTATGGCTGAACTCGAGGCTGAACGAATCAGAATTCAGAATGAACCTGATCAAAACATGGAAGGCAATCAAAATGGACCCCCTGATCATGAAAAGCCTCAAGAAGATTATGAATCTTTAACTTTTGAAGAGGTTAAAGCACGGTTTGAATCTTAGTAAAAAAAAGAGGAGCAGGAGAGAGCCCAAATGATAAAAGCAATGAAAGAATTCAAATTGTAGAAAACTCAGAATATTACTCATACAGTTGGTTGCCCCCCAAAGTATGTACCACCTCATAAACAGGGTAATTATGGTGCAAAGCCTTCTGAGTCACCAAGGGTCTTTCACCATCATGTAGGGAATCAGTACAAACAACTAAATCATCCACCTCATATTCCCACACAGTATACAAATATTCATCCACTCCCTGGTCAAAATTATGTGCCACATCATAATACACAGTATAATAACCCAATATATCAGTACCCATCTAATCCTCCTCCTCACCAATATACAACAATGATCAGACAGTTTGATTTGACAGGGTTTCATCTATACCCTTACCCTTTGGATGGCAGCTGGAGAGGTCTAGTACCTAAGTTTATAGGGAGTAATGCAATTATTGTTGAAGAACATTTAAAGAATTTCAATGTGTTCATCCAAGACATAGGTGTGCCATATGAGGATTAACATATGAGGCTATTTATGATGTCACTTCTTGAAGATGTTAGGGATTGGTTCAATAGCTTGCCAACACTCTCAATTAATTCTCTCCAAATATTCCAGGATAGATTCCAAGAGCAATATGGGAATCTAAATGCACCAGATGTAGCTCTTCATGAATTGATGTGGATTCAGAAAAATCAAAATTATTCAATTTATGATTTCAACCGAAGATTCAACAAGTTGCAGACTAAAGTACCTCTTGGATCAAGGTTGCCAGATTATGTAGCATTGAGTGTTTCTTTAAATGCGTTTGATCCTAAAACAGGGTATGAACTGAGAAATAGGTTCCCAAGAGATCTGGCTGAAGCTCAGAAGATAACACTAAGAATTGAAAACAACAGGAAGGTTGTAGGTATAATCAATAAAAGAGATAACCCTAGGGCTCCTTAGCAAAGCAATAATTATCAGTACAAACAGGAAAAGACAAACAAAAATGAAAGGCCGAAGTTGCATAACAGTCATATAATACAAACTGGAAGAATGGAAAACCTATAACAACTAGGCCAAGAAATAAAGAGACTCCTGATCCATTGAGCAAGAAGGGAACCTATATGGTAAGTAATAATTACTTTTGTGAAGCTTGTGATAAGCCACATTCCCCAAACTATTGTGTTGTAGCTCAAAGGATGCAAGAAGAGGGAATGTTGATGGAAAACAATGGAGAAGATCACACAGTATTTTTGACCTCAAATACCTTTCACCATGTTGAGGAGAGGTACTTGCCTTCAAAGGATGAAGGTTATAAGTATGATGTTTCAAATCAGAAATATAATGTCCATATCACTAAATAGCAGGTCCTTTCTGATTCTAAAGAAGATTATACAGAGCCACATTCTGTTGAGGTGCCTGCTCAATGCAGTATGAGAAAACTCACCAAAGATGAAATAGAAAGACTAACTGTTGCTGCAATTGAGGAAGCAAGGAGTAAATATTGGTTGAGAAACAGAACAGTCAATGAGAAGGAAGGCGTCCCTAGGGGAATCTTTATGAAAGATCAGAAGGTGACTCAAAGAACTATGAATAAATTAGGAAATAAACAGCATGATAAAAGTGAATAGAAGCATGTCCAAAAGGACGAAGTGAAGGAATTACACAAAGAGATACAAAAGCCTGATCAACCTAGTAAAAGAGAGAAGGGAGAAAACAAAGGAGAAACATTGGAACAAAAGAAGATTGTTAAGATGGAGGGCTCTTCTTTTGATTTCACTCAGGCATTATCTCAAGTAAAAATGTCTGTTCCACTGCTTGAAATGATGAAAATTAAGGAGTACAGAGATAGTGTTGTTCAATTGATAACAAATGGAAATGAAAACAATGTGAATTTTGAAAATAGAGTAGCTATTAAAGTAGTCAATAGGCAAGAGAAAGTAAATATCACAGAAGTCTGCTTGAATGATGTATTAACAACTCCCCCTCAAGTTGATCCTTTTTTCACCACATTACTCATAAATAACAAACTGTTGAGGAATTGCATGATAGACTCTGGTGCTGCTATAAATATCATGCCAGTAGGAGTTATGAAGCAGCTTGGCATGTGGGTTGATACATATGATGGTAAATGTTATGCAATGGATAACAGACCTGTACCTGTGGTAGGCATTATGAGAGGTGTTGAAGTGAAACTCACTACTTATCCACAAGTGGCTTATACTATAGATATAACGGTGATTGATACTCCTCAGTTTTGGATGATTCTATCAAGACAATGGACAACAGCAGTTGGGGGAAATGTTCAATTTGATATGTCTTATGCTACAATTCTAGTGAATGTTTAGGAAGTCAAATTGTATAGAGAGCCAAGAATGAACCAACTTGTTGATTGTGTACCACAAGATCAAATCAATTGTTTTTGTGATGTTGATCTTGGAAGTTTTAAGATTGAATCAACCCAGCCAGAATTAACCAATAGTGATCCAATTGAAAAGCATGTGGCACGAAACTACAGTGAAGTGTGGAAGATGTATTTCAATGGAGCATGCAGCCAAGAAGATAATGGAGCTGGTATTGTTTTTGTTTCCCCTAAAGGTATTACATTTTAATATTCATTTTTGTTGGCATTTGAATGTACAAACAATGTGGCAGAGTATGAAGCTTTATTGATAGGCTTGAACATAACTGTGAAACACAAGATTAAGTTGTTGACTGTTTTTGGTGATTCTGAGTTGGTTGTTTCACAAATTAAATCCAAATATGTAGCAAAACATAAAAGATTGAAACAGTCTAGAAATGTTGTATGGGACACAATTGAATTATTTGATGCATTCTCAATTGAGTGGATTGATAGATCAAAGAACATAATGGTTGATTTTTTAGCAAATGTGGCGCTAAAAAGAGATGATATCACATTGGCTGGGGTATCGCAAATTGAATTCAAGGCAAGGCCTGCTGTGTCTGATAATATCTATAGTTGGCAGGTTTTCAATGATGATACTGATCTTTTGAAATTCCTCAATTGCATAGATCAATATGAAGCCCAGGAAATTGACTTCAACGCTTTTGTTGAAGAAGTGGATGGGAAGAAAACAGTGTTTGGCAAGGAGATCTTACAACTCAAAACAAATAAGCTTCCTAACGGCTTGGTGGCATTGGATAGGCTGTCTGATGGAAATGATCGGTCCCTCATGAAGCAAACACCAGTCAGAAGAGAAAATATTGAAGAAGTTAACTTGGGGAGTGAAATAGCACCAAGAAAGGTGTACATAGGAAAGAAGATAAGCCCTACAATTAGAAGAATGTTGATAGAGTTGTTGTGAAGCTATAAACACGTCTTTGCTTGGTCTTATGAAGATCTAAAAGCATACAAGGAAGATTTGTTTCAGCATGAAATACCATTGAAGCCAGATGCTAAGCCATTCAGACAGAAGCAAAGACCCATAAATCCAACACTGGAGCCTAAAATACAAGAAGAGTTGACAAAGCTCAGAGATGGGGGAATCATCAAACCAATTAGGCACTCAACGTGGGTCTCAAATTTGGTCCCTATGAGGAAGGAAAATGGAGAAATCAGATTATGTGTGGACTTCAAGAATTTGAATATGGCATCTCTCAAGGACAATTATCCTCTACCCAATATGGAGGCTATATTGCATAAGGTAACAGGGTGTAAATTGTTGTCCATGATGGATGGGTTTTCGAGATACAACTAGGTCAAGGTCAAGGAATCTGAGGAATATAAGACAACATTCACAACTCCTTGGGGAACATATGTATATATAAGAATGCCATTTGGTCTCACTAATGCAGGAGCGACCTTCTAAAGAGCTATGGACATGGCATTTGTAGATTTGATCAATGCTATCATGGTGGTGTACCAGGATGACCTGACTGCTTATTCAAAGAAGGCTAATGATCATGTACATCTGGAGAAGGTATTTATTAAAGCCCTAGAATACAGTATTAGTTTAAACCCAAAGAAGTGTCATTTTGCAGTCACAAAAGGTAAGCTTTTAGGACATTGTTTCAAGGGAAGGGATTAGGACAGATCCTGAGAGGGTTGAAGCTATTTATAAGATTCTTGTTCCCAAAATTGTAAAGGCTATACAATCATTCTTTGGATAGATTAATTTTGTTAGGAGATTTGTTTCTAATTTTGTTGAGATCATTAAGCCCATATCAAAAATGTTGAAAAAAGAACAGAAAAGGGAATGGACTGCAAAAGCCTTGGATGCTTTCATATCTATTAAAAGGGCCATCAAGGAGGCTTCGGTCCTTAAATCTCCAAATTTTGCAAAGCCTTTTCAAATATTTTCATTTGCTTCAATGCACACAATTGTTGTTGTTATGTTACAGAAGAATAAGGATGGTCATGAGTAGCCTGTGTCTTTCTTTAGTAAGTTGTTATAGGGGTCTGAATTGAAGTATGATATAATGGAAAAACAAGCTTTTGAATTAGTGAAAGCTACAAAGGCTTTCAGGCCATATCTTGTTGGAGCAAATGTGATTGCTTATGTCCCTCGTGTTGTTGTCAAGGATATTCTGATACAGTATGAAGTAACAGGAAAAAGATGCAAATGGATTAACAAGATCCAAGAGTTTGACATGGAAATACAAATTATTAGGCTAGTGAGAGGTCAAGGTTTGGCTAGGTTGATGGCAGAATCAAATATTGAAGCTAATCAGGTTTGTAATGTAGATGAAGGCACTGCAGTTGCAAGCATTGAGCACACTCCTCGGTATACTAATATAATGCATTACCTTAAATACATGAAATGTCCAGAAGGATTGAGTGACAGCCAGAGGAGAACTTTGAAGTTGCAGGCATCTAAATATGTTTTCATGGATGGAGATTTGTTTTGGAAGAACAGGGATGGTATATTGTTGTTGTGTTTGGATGAGTCCCAGGCCAAGCATGTTCTAAGTGAAATGCATGAAGGGGTTTGTGGAGGACATTATTCAGCAAGAACAATTGCACACAAAATTCTCAGGGTAGGTTATTACTGGCCTAGCGTTTTTAATGACTCTTTCACACATGTAAGAAAATGTGAAGCTTGTCAGAAGTTTTCTGGAAAGTTGAAATATCAAGGAGCTTTGCCACTTCGACACTTACACGCTGATGCCCCTTTTCATCAATGGGGAATTGATTTCATTGGAGAAATACAAGAAAAATCAAGTGGGGGATACAAGTGGATACTGGTTGCCATTGATTATTTTACCAAGTGGGTAGAGGCAATCCCAACTAAACAGGCTACAAGCAAAGTGGTGACAAATTTCTTGATGGACAACATTATCACCAAATTTGGTACACCACTAAGGTTAATCGTAGACAATGGGATGTGTTTCAGGTCAGAAAAATTCAAAAGCTTTTGTGACACATATGGCATTACTATTTCTTATGCAGCTTCTTACCATCCACAAGCTAATGGTCAAGCAGAGTCTAGCAATAAGAGTCTTTTAAAAATTATAAGGAGGATGTTAGGACAGAACAAGAAAGCTTGGGATTCAAAATTAAAACTGGTTGTGTGGGCTGACAGGATTACAGTTAAAAGAGCAATTAGAAAATCCCCATTTGAATTGGTGTATGGAGCACAAGCCAGGATGCCTTTGCAGAATTTGTTGCCAGTCTACAGGTTTGTCCTTCAGGAAGATTTAGATGTTCCTGAACCTATGGAGGAAAGAATGGAGCAATTCGCTGAACTTGATGAAATAAGGAGAGTTGCTCAAAATCAAAACATGAAGTTACAGACACAGATGAAGTATCTATTTGACAAGAAGGCAAAGGAGAGGAAATTTGAAGAAAATGACTTAGTGTTGATGTGGAACGCAAGGTGTCAGGAGGAGGGCAAGCATGGTAGGTTTGAAGCTCTGTGGCTAGGACCTTTTGTTGTCGTTGGGAAGAGAGGTGAAGATTCATATTATCTACAAAATATGGCTGGTGAAGATCAGGAATTGCCTGTTCATGGGCAATTCTTAAAGCAGTTTTTCTCTTGAAGCAACATAGAGGATTAAAGGTTGCTAGCGCATGGACAACTCTTGCTCATCCTCTTTAAAATTATTTTCCATGCACAGTAGTTTAGGGTTTTGTTCTTCTCCATTTTGCATTCCCTTTCCTTTCATTCCATCATGTTGTATGTTCTTTTCCATTTTGCTTGTTGATCTATCATTTTGTGTTTGGTCTCGTCTGCTCACCCAAAGATTCTGGATCCTTGCAATGATCTTACTATCATTCATCCCCAGACGGAGCCACTGCTAGAACTGTAAAAATCTGATGATTTTACATGTTTATTTCACTCATAATTTCCAGATTGGTCCTACCTTGAGCATGTTTTCCTCTCTTCATGATATTTTTACCCATATTTTGCCCATATAGCCCCATAAATTCCATCGAATCTTGAATATTTCACATAATAGTCCATATCGGCTTGTGATGGTCAAGGGTTTCCCGATTCATATTGTATTTTTTCTTGTATCAGTCTGTGTTGCCTATCAGCAAGACTCATTTGATGTCACAGCGATCCAAGTTTACATGTAGGCAGCTTTCAGCAAGACTTTTTCTTTGTTTCGACGACGATGGAGGATTCACTTCGGAAGGAGTTATACCATCGGGATGAGTCTTATCGATTTCAATATGTCTCCCCGACTGGCAACATATGGTGCTCTTCGGCGAGAGGTTTTTCTTCGTCGTAATGTCATGGTGAACTCTTGTGGTCTTACCGACTTGCACATTAAGGGTTCACTTCGGCCAGAGGTTGTTCCTTCGATGAAATTTCATAGCGAGTCTTTCATGTCTTACCGACTTGTGCAAATGTTTATTTCGGCCAAGCCAAGGGATTTCAGGGTGAGGTTTCACCGAATTTTTTCAGTCTCATTGACAGGGCACAAAGGGTTTCTATTGGTGGTTTTCGGTGAAAGAACTAATGTGTCTCGGCGATGCACAGATGGAAGGAACTGCTCAGTAAGACTGATGAGCTTCGATGTAAAGTCTTGGCGAGCCCGTTGGGTCTTGCTGACAAAGTCTAATGAATGACTTTCGGCGAGAGGTTTGTGTCGTCTTGGTGAACTGATGTGCTTGGGATGTTTCGGTATGACTTAGTTGATTCTTTGGGACCTCTCCCCGATTTTGAATTGTCTTGGTGAAAGTGAATGGGAGATGGTTTTCAACGAGAGGTTGGCATTCTCTTGGCGACCTAAGGATGAAAGGAACATATCGATAAGAGTTAGCGATATCGGTATGAGGTCTCGGCGAGTGACCTTCAATCTCACCGATGGAAAACAAAAGGATCCTTGTCGGCATAAAAAATGATTTGTTTCAGCAACACTCAAGGATGCATGAACATTTCGGCAAAAGTTTAATGCTTCGGTGAAAGTTCATGACGAAGTGTATATGTCTCACCCATACACAAGATGAAAGGGAGCATCTCGGTAGGAGTTAAAGCTTTCCAAGTGATGTCTCGGCGAGTGACCTATGGTCTCGCTGATAGTATACATATGGACTCTGTCGGTATAGAGGCAATGTTGTCTTAGCGAACATGTGTGAGCTCGGGGCTCTTGGTATAACAAGGAGAATTCTATATGATGTCTCCTCGACAATTGAAGGTCATAGCGACACACAAGATGAATAAAGGGCTTTCGGTGAAACACAATGTGGTCTACGTGAGCTCTCTCTGATATCACGAGGTCACGACGACATGCATGAAGACAAAAGAACACACATTAATGAGACACAGGGTGATTTCTAAAAATGTCTCTTCGATTCCTTGAGTCACAGTGTAACGCATGGGTGCATGGAATTCTTCTGGCGAAACGCTTCTTTCAGAATGATTCGGTGAGTATTTCGAAAGGCCCAAATATAGTTGGTCACCGACATGTGAAGATGAAGAGTTATCTCTCTCCAGTTATATATATCATTCTCAATTGTAATAAGAGGAAGGAGAACAAGAAGGAGATCAGAATCAGATTATAGTAGGAAGATTAGGAATGGATACTGTAGAACAAAGTTCTCATATCAAAGACTATGATGCATGTTTTTTCAAATGGTGATTTCAATGAAAATCAATGAGTGTAGCAGTTTATTTCTGGAATCAATTGTATGTTGAGTTTATTGAAAAGTATTGCTAAGCTGTCTCCAAGTTGCTTCTTTCTAGTTGTTTAAATTGATATAACAAAATGGTTTTTAGTTTATCAGTACACATTTGTTGTATCTATGTGATTAATTGATTGGTTCTTTCAAGGAAAGATTAAATCATCTTAGTTGATCACATTAATCAGGGAGATTCATCTGGATTATTAAAGTAGAGCTTAGTAGTCACAGTCTTGCATGTTTATACAAGTTATAAACAAAACACATCCCGACAATTTGAGTTTCTGCCAGAATGAGTTTTCCACTTCTATTTCATTTGACTCTGCATACCCAATAAGGCACTGGTCTCTGCTTTTCATCATTTGGATTTATTCAGTTTCTTTACGTTTGTTAATTGAGCATTTTAGGATTTAGATTAAGAAGATAGCTATTGCTATTTGTATCAAGTTTGAATTCATTTGTTCATTCCCATCTTCCATTGTGGACAAATCATTGCAAGAAGGATAATCATAAGTCAAGTTTGCTTCATTCAGATAGGTACACCCACCCAAGTCTGGCAACACCTGAAGAGTAGAAGGTTAAATTCTTTTGACCTTGTCTATTACCCTAAAGCATATCAAGAGATTGGCAACCTCCTGAGGCATCTCGCCTGCATTTTTCAGAGCTAACAAAAACTTAGCCATCCAATTATTTTATTATCCAATGTAAAGCATATTACAATCTCTCAAATCACACACCGCAACTTACATCTCAGTCGCTTATAACAAGCTTTTTAGAAGTTGTAGTGTAGTATACCCTTGCATTTTCACTCTTGTTTGAGTCTGCCTTGCTTTATTTATCTTTGTTTATGTCTTAATTGGTCCTATTTTTCCTCCACAAGCCCTATGAATTATATCTTTTTCTGGCTAATCATGACATTCTCCAATGCATAAATAATAATTCAATGATTCCATTGGAGTGTCCCTGATTTTTGGTTTGGGACTAGAATGCCACCTAGGGTGTCTTTATGCCCCAAAGGTCTCGGGACCCTGATTTTGAGGTATCTTAATTCGGCCCCTTTTTGGTGTGTATGCCCCAAGTTTCATGACTTGGGACTAAGACGCCACCTAGGGTGTCTTAGTCGCCCTTGAGTCATTTTCAAGATTTAATTTCAAATTATGGCAGGATTTAGCCTCCTTTATTTAATGAATTCATATGTCTGCTTGGTGTGTTGTAATTTCAAGATATTAAGCATAAATAAGTATAAATACAAGGTTCATTCATTCATTCTAATCCAAGTCTTTTGTGAGAGCATTTATCATAGCATAATTGAGTTCACAAGAGCATTCAAAAGCAATTCTTCAAGCATTTGGAGCCATCATCAAGATTCAAGCATCATTTTCAAAGATCTTGCATCAAGTTTGTTGTTCTACTAACATTTGTGATGTAGGGTTTCGATTCAATTAAGCAATTCAAGTCCATATCTATCAAGCATTCAAGTGTTTCATGATCCATATCCATTGTATCCATTTCACACAAGTTTGCAGACTTTACAACAAGGGTTTGGTGAGTCGTAGCATTGCATGTTGTTCTTTCACCATTTCCTTCATTATTCTATTCAAGGTCTAATTATTAACAAGGGGTTCAACAAAGGAAAACCCCCATTCACTAACAATTAACAAGTTTTTCTCTTTTTGCATATTTGTGATTGAAAATCTAGGTTGAAGACTTGAAGATCATTTGGAGTGTACAGTTGCAAAGTTGCAAAGTTGCATGACAAAGTTGTCATCTTCACGGAAACTTACCTACAAGTCAAATCTGAAGGTTTTAGAGCCTAAGATCAGAGAATAAGGAAGTGCAGACACCAAGCCTCAGGACCCCATTCAAAGATTTTAGAAATTCCAAACAGGACTAAGACAATAGTAAAGGCATCTTAGTCCTCCCAAGGCTATTTTTCTGAAATTCTTCTAGATCTGATTCCGACATCCAAAGATTCTGTATCTACCCCGAAAAACAAGGAGAGTAAGAAAATAGTAAGGGCATCTTAGTCCTCCCTAGCATATTTTGGCAACTTCTTTACATTTATGGAATCCTCACATCTCCAGACTTCCCAGGTACATACCTCCTAACTCCCTATTGCATATTTTCATTATTTGCATCTTTCATTTAGCTTGCATTGTTAGATTTTGTGAGTTGAATGCTTGTTTGTCTTTTCCAAGCATTTGCTTGGTGGTGAACCCTTAAAAGTTCAAAAAGCCCCCTCCTAGGTTTTCCTTGTGAATTGACTCACCTTGTGAGGTCGATAGTCAATCCAATTAGGACTCCTAGGACATTATTGAGTGTTTTTTGAAGAAGAGCAATACCATTAGTGCACCTTCCTTTTCACCTAGACAAAACAAAAGCTTCTAGAATTAGGGTTTTACAAAGTCATTTATTTTCATTTGATGTGTTAACAGGAAAACCTTGACGTGTCAGTAGGAAAACCTTGATGTGTTAATAGGAAAATATGTTACAAGTGTACAATATTTGCTTGATCAATCACCACATACCAACACCAACAACTCCAACACTAGCAATCTCCATCAGTCTCCATACTATAGACATCAATGACCAACTGTTGACATCAATGACCAATTGTTGACATCAATGACAACACTTGTAACATAATTGCAACAATCTCCCCCTTTGTTATCGATGGCAACACCAACTTTGAAAAACCATCAACAACAAAAATAGCTCTGCATTAAGTAGCACTCCCCCGTATTGGGGTACACTTCACTCTCTCCCTTTACCTCTATACTTCAAACACCATTCTCTCTACAATCATCACTTTCTCTCCCATCTAAGGAGTTCTTCAACCATTACTCTTTTCATGTGTTTTTCAAATCATACTCTCCCCCTTTGACATCAATGTGTAACGTCATAAAATTGCACCCCTTGCAATTTCACATGCATTCTTGCATCCACTTTAGTGTCCACTCCCTTAGAACTTGTGTAGGATTATTTTAGCCCCTACATCAACCCTTTTCCCCTCTCAAGATGCTCAACACCCCTTTTCAACTACCTTTGCATGTCAACTTTGCATCAAACCTTTTTCTTTTCCCATTCATGTCATTTTGTAGTGTGATGTGTGTGGACACTAGCGTGTCGCGCAGACGTCTTTTGCCATGCTAGAATCCTACAACAGTTCAACATTCAAACAACCATTTCTAAGCATGTTTTCCACTTGTCATATGCTTTTGTTGGTGGTAACTGCCCAAGAAGCTTCTTTTCCCTATTTAAAAGTTGTATTTTCAACTCATTTGATTTCTAGCTTCTCTCTAGCTTTGGCTCCTACCTTTTCCTCCTCTCTTGCTCTTGCTACCTTCCTTACACAACTCCCTTGTTTGTTACAATAGCCTCAAATTTTCACAACTCACTACAAGAGCATTCTTACATCCTTTCAAGCTCTCTTTGCAACACTCTCAAGCTCCTATAATGCTCTTTGTAACACTCTTGGCTCTTGAGCCTAGCTTTATCTTTTTCCTTGGCTTCTTTAAGCCTTGCATGCAATACCTCCCTTACCTTATGCTTGTGAGCATAATGGGTTTTCACATATCCCCTATCTATTGCATCTCTACTTTGTGATATGATTCCTCCTCCATATCAGGATTTGCTTTTATCATTCTTTACATACATTATTTTTCTCTATCTATCTAGTTGTCCTCAGAGGTGAGAACACCAAAACAAGGGTTTACTAAGGTAGACCTCTATACAACCCCAACATTTTTCTCTAGATCTTACGCATGTAGGTATTGAAGATATTCATGTTCTAAAGGCTTCATTACTTGTGTTGTTGTGAGAAGTTTCTATCTCTTATCATCTTTAGTCTTATCATCTACTTCACTTCATTCCAGTTTTGTTATATTCTGTTATTTTCCTACACTCTGTATGTTCTTAGCAATCTAATTGTCAACAGTCACTTTCTCATTTTTTGTGATAGTCTCGTTCTCTGGTCCATACAAGACGCCAGTGCACCTTTAGGAAAACAACACGCCACACTGTTGTTCTTGTCCTATGTTGTCGTCCTTTGGCCAAAAGTTTGTTAGTTTTTCTAGAAAATATTTGTGACTTGCTCTTTCTGATTCTAGAACTCTCGCTTTGTTCCTTGAGGTAGTTTAGGGAAGTACGCCACTTGGGAATCTCTTGAAAATAAAGACACTCATGAGTAGCAAATCCCTCTTCTCTACACAATGAAAAAGAGAAACATCTTTCCCTTTGACAACACTTGCATAGAATTTTTACATTTTTTCTCTCCCCCTTTGACATTTACATACATCTCATTGACACCACTTGCACACTTCTCTTTAGGAAACACCAACAAGCAATTTCTCTCTACACTGCTCTTCTCCATATAACTCTTACTACTGTACATTATGCATTGCCCATCCTTCACTCCCCCCTCTACTTCATTCTCTTTTTTGCACACTCCCCTTAGGGACACAAGATATTTTCCACTTGACTACACTGATCAAAAACACTAGTACCTACTCCCTCTAAGAGGTAGCCTTCAACATCAATTCAGGACCAAGAATGTATCTTGAAATGATTTCCTGAATAGGTGCATCATTTATGCATCTAGTTGAAAGGAGGGGCAATAAGCCCTAACTTCTACCAAAGAAACTTAAATGTATCTTTACAAAGAGCCTTTGTAAAAATATCTGCAACTTGATCCTTTATAGGAACATACTCCAACTTCACCTCATTCTCTGTTACTTTCTCTCTTAGAAATTGATACCTAATAGAGATAAGTTTTGTTCTTGAATGCATTATTGGGTTTTTTTAAATATTGATAGCACTTGTATTATCACACAAAATAGAAATAGGTTCATCATATGATACTCTGATATCCTTCAATTTTTTCTTCATCCATAACACTTATGTACAACAAGATATTGCTACAATATACTCTACTTCTATAGTAGATAATGACATTGAATCTTGCGTCTTACTCAAAGGTATGTGCAGGATCATCATGGAAGAAACCAGCCCTTAAGTGGCAAAAAATAAAGAAAAATCAGAGTTAGGAAACTTGATGTAAAAATTTGAATAAGTTATCTATATTATTTCAAAAATACGTAAGAATAGAATCTCTAGAAAATTGAATGTAGTTTCCAAACTACTACGTTTGTTTAAAAAAAGAAAAATTTATTTGGTGAAAATTTGAAATTTCAATGCAGTGGTACTTAAATTTCAAGGAAAAAATAAAAAGTAGGTGTCTGTCTGACCACCCTCACCACAATAAAATGATAATTACAAGGGCTCATTGCCACGTTGCTCACTCCAAGGTGGCTCAATGTCGTTAGGGCTAACTGCCCAACTATTATAGCCAAACATAAAAGGGCTCACTGCCAAAAGAGAAAGGCTCACTATCTACAGAAAATGGTTCATTGCCAACAGAAAATGGCTCATAGCCAACAAAAGAATGATGAAAGGAAATCCACCACTGAAAGAATTATCACCAATAGCACCAGATAGAATCTCACTATTTGCTGCCTCTAATCATATACTTTCGCACACTTCACAATATTTGGATATTCAAATTCACATTTATCACACTTGCTTGCATCGAACAAAAACATCTTATACAATTCCAAGGCTTCATAATCTCTCAAGTTGGCCAAACATAATTTCATAATTCCTGAGTCAGCCAAGCGCAATTTGAAATAGGTCATCACAAAATCATTTTTGTGGTGGAGAGGAATGAAACACGGATCAATCATAGCCTCTTCGCTCAAATCAACACACTACATGATATCCAAAACCAAATAATAAGATATACACGCTATAATGCAAATCATGTGCTAGAGAATGTTAACCAATTGCCAAATTGATCGAGTCCCCAATAAATGTACCTTATTGTGTTACAAGAGGAATGGGACTAGGATAGATACAACCCAAAATGGATCTTTATAGCACGACATCCAGAACTAGGCCAATCTAGATCACCAAGGCACCATAACAGAACTTTGGTCAAACAACCAAAATATGTTGACATCAATAACAACAAGCAATCAACATAATCTTAGCACATTCCAACAATCTCCCCCTTTTTAATTGATGGCAGCATTCATTAATAACAAACCAAACAACTTAATGTTAGCATCAAGGACCATCTTATCTTCTTTTCTTCTCCCCCTTTGACATCAAAGACAAAGGGAAAAGCTCCTAGTAAAAAACTTACTCTGCTCCCCCTATGAGGAAGCCACCAAAGATTCATCCAAATAAAATGAGCATATAATACCTTGGAGCAATGCACACTCTAGTGTATGTTATTGTAGACTAGGAGGGGGAAAAATCCCTAACTTCTGCCAAAGATACTCAAAAGCATATTTGCTCAACGATTTTGTGAAAATGTCTGCAATCTGCTCTTTTGTAGGTACATATTCTAGTTTGGCTTCATTGTCCAACACCTCTCCCAGGAAATGATATTTTAAGGATATATACTTCATTCTAGAGTGTTGGACCGGATTCTTGGAAATATTTATTGCACTGGTATTATCACACATAATTGAGATCGGTTCATCAAATGATATGCCAAAATACTTCAACTTTTGTTTCATCCATAGTATTTCAGTGCAACATGTCGATGTTGTGATATATTCAGCTTCAACAGTAGATAAAGATACAAAATCTTGTTCGTTACTTGACCAAGCAACCAACCAAGACCCAAGGAAATAAGCTCCACCACTTGTACTCCGCCTATTATCAACACATCTAGCCCAATCAACATCAGTATAGGTTGTTAGAATGAAATTTAAGTCCTTTGGATAGCATAATCCCATGTCTTTTGTACCCTTTAAGTACCTAAAGATCATTTTTACTGTGACGTGATTCCTTTGGTTCTTGCTGAAATCTAGCTGCTAAACAAACGTCATACATAATGGCTGGTCTAGTAGTAGTCAAATATAACAATCCTCCAATCATTGACCTGTACATACTTGCATCATCTTTAGGTGAATCATCTTCTTTTTGCAACTTACATCTGGTAACGATAGGTGTACAAACCAATTTTAAGTTCTCCAACCCAAACTTCTTCAACAATTCTTTGGTATACTTCGATTGAGAAATGAAAATTCCTTTGCCTTCTTGATTTATTTGTAGTCCAAGGAAGAAATTTAACTCACCAATCATAGACATTTCGAGAAATTTAACTCACCAATCTAAGAAATTACCACTACTCATTTGCATACTCAGCAACTAAGTGAGAGAAGAAGAGAGGAAGGAGACAAGGAGACAAGATGCCAAGGGATTATGATTCGGACATCATCCCCCAGACGGACGAGGTTTGAGACTTCTACCATTAGCACGTGGTTCCACGCTAGGTTAGATTAAAAACCTCCTTTGTGATTTTAACCATTTTGTATACAAATTTTAATGTTTATGCATTAAATCTAGGTTTTGTTGTCGGGATAGTTTAAATAAATGGGTCGGGGGTGAAGTTTAAATTTCGCCAAATGGGTAAGAAAAATTGTTTGTTAGAGGGCTCGAGAGGGGAGAGGGTGAAGTTGCCCAACTATAGAGTAAAGGCACCCTGAGATTGAAAACTAAATGCCTGAAAAGGGAAAAGCGATATCGAGGGAAGTGGGGTTTTTCCCTAAGGCAAAAAACCCACAAGGAAAAAATGGATTTAGGGGTTCCAAGGGCAACCACACCCACGAGAGGGGTGAGCACGCCCAAGGAAGGGCAACCCTGCCCGAGGAAGGGGGACCATCTTAGGGCCGGCTCACCGCCAAGGCGAGGCGGATCCGCTCAGCTCGGGGCGGGCTCACCCATCGGACGAGGCAGGTCCGCCCAGCATAGGGCAAGCTCGCCCATCAAGTGGGGCGAACCACCCGCCAAGTCGGGGCAGGCTTGCCCCAGCCGAGGTGGGTCCCCACACGGGAGGGGCAGGCTTGCCCACAAGTAGAGTGGGATCGCCCCGAGTTAGAGGCAGGCTCGCCCACTAACCTAGGGCAGGCTCGCTTGTCGAGCAAGGGGATCCGCCCATAACCAGGGCATGCACCCAAGGGGAAAACTCAAAGAGATGGCCAAAAGACAAGCTAGAAGAAGGGGTTAGCAAAGAAAAGTTAGAAAAGCAAGTGCTTGGGGTGCATAGAAAGAAACTAAAACGATAAGGGGACTAACATGCGAGATTGTGTGGATGCACTGCGGATGTAGGAGAGGCATTTAGAGGTGCTATAGGCGACAACAATGGCCATAACTAGAGCAGATCACTACGCTTTGGAGTGGGCAGGACTGTTGCACTTATTAGGATACCCGAGGATGACAATGCATCAAGCGTTACTAACAGCTTTGATAGAGCGACGGAGTTCGGCGACATCTACGTTCCATCTTTTGACGGGGGAGATGATAGTGACATTGGAGGATGTTTGGCAAATTCTAAGACTACCCATAGCAGGCCAGTTGGTGAGCATGATGACATTGGTGGGAGCGGAGTTGGATCACACCATGTGGGTATTGTTTGGGCGAGACAACTTGCCAGTGCATAAGTCAGGGTTAGACGTCGATCGTTGTTTGTCATTAAGGGTGTCGCCATTACCCCTATATTTGTGTAGGTTCATTAGTGGACTTTTCTTACCAGATTGGAGTGCACGCTTCTATAGCCTACAATTTATGGAGGTGATTTAACACATCGTCAAGGGCACAGAGGGGCAGTTTTCATGGGGGACATGCATGCTAGCACATATGTACAATCATATGCATGTGATTTGTTACCGGGAGATAAAGAGCATGACACAGGTGACACTACTGCAAGTATGGGTTTGGGAAAACATTAGTGTGCTCAGGCCACTAGTGGTGAGGGAGGGACAACAGATGAGAGTGCACCCGTGGCTTGGTCGTATGGTCAAGACGAGGGTTGGGTGTTGCAGTATGAGGGGAAGGGAGATATGGACAGATGGAGGAGTTTGGACAAGCTACAAGAGCAGGACATAGAGTGGCGTCCATACATGTTTTGGTGGTTTATTGATTGGAGAGAGGATGACAAGAGAGCGCGACTATTTTATGACCTCATGTTTT